>QRDG01002507.1:488036-585536 GCA_012064385.1 Puccinellia tenuiflora
GACCTCGGAGTCAGCAACGAACTTCTGCTCCGCGGCCGCTAGCTCGTCATGCTTAGAGGCGGTCTCCACCTCGAGCGCTTCCCTGGCGGCGTCGAGCTCTTCCATCACCTCCTGCGCCTCCCGCTTGATGCTGTCGCGGGTCTCTTTGGCGAAGCGGAGGGCCTCTTGGCGCTCCGCCTGGGCCGCCGCGTCCTGCCGGCGGCACATCTCCACCCTCTCATGGAGAAGGGCCCAAGCCTCGCTGAGCCTTGCCCTTTCCTCCGCCAGGGCGCCTTCTTCTTCGGCGAGCTGCTCCTCCAGCCCGTCGAGCGCCCGCCGCGCCTGGTTGAGGACGACCCGGCGACGAATTGCTTGGCGCCGTGGCTCCTGCAGCGACAAGGCTCCCGTACCACCGCTGGGTGCGGAGTCCTCGATCCTTGTCGAGGCGCCCGGGGCCTCATGCCTCGGGCCCACGACCGCCTCTGGTGCGGTCCGGGGCTTGTGGGGCGCCTCCCTCGACGCTCGCTTCGGTTGCCCTCTGGGGGCTGGGCGCTCTCTCGCGCTCAGCTCCAGCGCCAGTGGGCTCCGGAGGTGCCTCCGCCTCCTGCTCCTCAGGGGCGCCTCCGGCCCCCTCTATGACGGCCGCGTCCGCCGCGGCCTCGGGAACATCGGCCCCTTGTGGGGAGCCTCCCCCTCCGTTGGAGGCGGCTCCATGACGATCTCCTCGTCCACCCTCTCCTCCTCCGTCTCGGTCTGGACGGGAGGAGTGGCCGTCCTTGTTGGCGACGGTGGCGCCACCTCTTCTACCACCTCCTCCGCGCGGTGCTCGACCACGGGAGGAGTCGCCGCTCGAGCCGAGGATGGCGCCACCTCTTCGGTCACCTCCTCCTCGCGGTGCTCCACCGCGGGAGGAGTGGCCGCGCGAACCGACGACGGCGTGGCCTCCTCAACCACCACCACCACCTCCACGCGGTGCTCGACCGCGGGAGGGACAGCTGCCTGCTGCGGCTCATCGGCCGCAGGTGTCTCCGCGACGACGTTGGCGGTCTCTCCAAGCCTGCGGAGCCGCCACCTCTTTGGCGCCGCGGGCTGCCTGAAGAGAAACAGGTACAAGACCCTTCAAGAAGGTTTCCCAGAAGCAAAACGATAAAAGGGGAAGAAGAATCAAGGCTTACTCGTCGGCCATCACCCACACCCTCTTCTTCGCCTTCGGCGGTTGGGTGTTGCTTGCTCCGGCCTCCTCCTGAGGCGCTCCTGCCTCCGCGCGAGGAGCGTCTCTCGCGGTTGCGGCCCTCCTGTCGTGGACGGCCTTGGAGCGGGGTTCGTAGCGCCCTCCCCCGCCGCCGCTCGTCTCCTCCTCCTCTTCGACGCGCTGGGAGCGGGCGACGCGGAAGGCACCCTCCTCGTCGCTGGAGGAGAGCACCTGGAGGTCCACCTCAGCAGGAACGCTCCTTGAGGAGCCAGCGGAGCCTCTCGAGGGGTCGGCGCCTCTCGAGGCCTCGTCCCCGCTGACGGGGCCAGCGTCTCTCGAGGCCTCGTCCTCGCCGAGGGGATCCCCGCCTCGCGAGGTTTCTTCCTCGCCAGATTCTTCGGCCTCCTCCGGCTCCGGAGACTCATCCATGTACTCCGGCTCCGCTGCCCACGGGTTAGGACGAGGCCCGCGGTGCCCCGCGGGCACTATTCCCCACTCGTCGAACATGGGCATGCATTGGCGTTGCTCCACGATGCTCTCCTCGGCGAAGCAGATGAGCGGCCGGGCCGCCTCGCTGGTAGGAGAAGGAATCTCCGTCGTCACGAAGAGGACCCCATCACCTGGCGCAGCACCTCGGCTCGAAGCCATCCTTGCTCAGCCGCATCGCGTCATCCTTTCCTGTGTACCGCCACACCGGCTCGGAGTGCCACTGCAGGGGAGCGATCCGGCGCCTCGTGAAGTCTTTTGCCACCATCTGGCCGGTGACCCCTGCCTCGCGGATGCGTCGGATGCACTCATACACCGCGTCAAGCTTCAAGCCCCTGAAGTCCACGCTCGCCCAGCGCGCCCACTTCCTCGGGGGCCCCTCGGGCATCTCCAGGAGAGGGTTTGTCTTCTTGGCGTCGACGAAGAGCCACCGTTCGCGGAACTTCTCCACCTTCTTCGTCACCTTGGTGATGGCGTTCTCACCGCACCAGGCGATGGGAATGTAGTTCTCGCTCCTGGCGGCGGCGATGCGAAAGGAAACGCAGCCGAGCCGCTCATTGGAGGCGGTGTTCCGGAGGGAGTAGAAACTACGAAAGAGCGCCACCGAGGGACGGATGCCGATGTAGGCCTCGCAGAGGTGGGCGAAGATGGCAAGGATGAGAATGGAGTTGGGATGAAGATGAAGCAGATGGATCTGGTACACCTCCAGAATCGACAGGAGAAACTCAGAGAAGGGAGGAACCAGACCGGCGTAGAGAGTGTGGAGGAAGATGGGGTAGAACCCCTCGGTGAGCCTGCTGCCGGCCGGCCTCATTTCGGTGGCACCATGCTTGTTGGTGCTCGCCGCTGCCAGGTGGCGCACCTTGGCTATTCCCGCCGCGGTGACGTGGGTCCGCGGCAGCGCCCCCTCGAGAGCAGCAGCGCGCGCCATCGCCGCCGATGTGCCGGCCTGCATCGCGGCCTTGCCCTTCGGGTCGACGTTGCTTTTCTTGGGCGCCATTGGTCGCCGGACAAGGAGGTGAAGACTCTGGATTTGGAGCGCTCTGGGAAGAAGGAGGAGTTTTGGAGGTGTTGGGAGAAGAATGCGGAGGAGTTATGGGAGAAGTGAAGGGCGCAGTCTGCGCGCCCAGACTTTATTGACCAGCTCCCGAGTCGTGGCGGCCCCCACCACGTCGCCCGTTGGAGCCGAGGAGGTCGTGGCCGCGGGCGCAACCGCTGTGCCCCACGTGTCACGGCCCTGGCAGGCTCTTTTGGGCCCTCGACGCATCGCCTTCATCCGTGGACCTCGGCGTGCCCGTTGCGGGCCCGGGGGATATTGTCGGCACAGTGGAAACCAGGGTACCACGGGCCGGCCTGCCAGGGCCCACAAGATTCTTCAGAAGATTTCGCTAAGGACCAGGCTCTCCAAGCCTGGCGAGCCTCGCGAGGGTTTTGCCTCGCGAGGGACCTTTTCTCCTCGCCGAGGGTTTTCTCCCTTGGCGAGGGACCTCTCCTAGAGAGGGCGCCCCGGACGCCCCCAACGATTCTGCTAAGGATCACGCCGAAAGGCTCGGCGAGGCTTTTTGCCTCGCTAAGGCTTCCTTCCTCTCGAAGCCAGTTCTGCCCCTGCGGCAGAGCGCACATGGGTTCTGCGCCCATGTGCAGAGTGACGACCGTCCCAGCGCGCGGTGACGACGACGCCGCAGTTGCCGTTTCCATGTATAAAGGAGTCAATAAAGCAGTGCCAAGCAAAGCGGACAACGAGTATTGCCGCTTTGGTGATAAGGGAACCGTCTGCAGCTACACTCCAAGGGTGGCGTCATCGTGGGACCCGTTCCACCTCCGCAGCGCCAGCCCACCGTCCTGGTTGGCCGGTGCCCCTTTTCAGCTTTGGTGACGCCGCTCTCCTGCCGTGGACCGCGTCCACGGCCTTCTCCTTTATGGTAGACTCCACCTTTTTGGTGCACCGCGCCTCCTCCTTCGTCGTCATGTGGTAGCCCTTCCCGCCCGAATGTTTGGGCGGAAGAGGCCCGAGACACCTATAAAAGGGGGAGGAGCCCGTTCGGGCAAAGGGTTCAATCTTTGGTAGGCACTCTGGGTTCACAAGTTCACCATCTTGGAGCTCAGAAGAAACCCTAGCCATTGTAGCCACCTTCGAGCTCGCCAAGCTCACTCTGTACACAAACCTCTCCAAGCAAGTGCAATACAACTCGAGGCAGGACGTAGGGGTTTTACCTCACCTAGAGGGCCCTGAACCTGGGTAATACCGCGCGTTCCTCTCTGCAGTTTTTCCCCGCAGCGATCCTAGGCGAGCACCGTCGTCGAGGCACGTTGAGGGTTGCTTGATTCCGTGTTCAGCCCCTTACTCGATCCTTCGTGAGACACACCCAGTTCCTGGGGCAGTTCTCCGACAGATACTTCCAGATGAAAAAAGGATTACGGCAAGGCGACCCATTATCACCGATACTATTTAATATAGTCGTTGATATGTTAGCCATTATCATAGAGCGTGCAAACGTGGCTGGCCAAATTGAAGGGGTAGTCCCACATCTCGTGGATGGTGGACTATCTATCCTTCAATATGCTGACGATACGATTCTTTTTATGGAACATGACATGGAAAAGGCACGAAACCTGAAATTAATTTTATCAGCGTTCGAGCAGCTTTCCGGTTTAAAGATTAACTTTCATAAAAGTGAATTGTTTTGTTTCGGCCAGGCCCAAGACGATGCTACGTTATATGCTGAGTTATTCGGCTGTGGCCAAGGTTAGTTTCCAATAAGCTATCTTGGTATCCCGATTCATTTTAGGAGGCTAACGATCGCTCAATGGAAACATGTGGAGGAAAGACTTCAAAAGAGGTTAAGTAGTTGGAAAGGAAAATTACTGTCTTTGGGTGGTAGACTGGTTCTCATAAATTCAGTCCTTACTAATATGGTAATGTATATGATTTCCTTCTTCCAATTACCAAAAGGAGTTTTGCATCGATTGGATTATTTTCGATCAAGATTTTTTTGGCAAGGGGACAGTGAGAAAAAGAAATATCGTCTGGCTAAATGGAATGTAGTATGCCGTCCCAAAGATCAAGGAGGGCTAGGGATTCATGACCTAGAGGTCAAGAATAGAGCCCTCCTCGGTAAATGGCTGTTTAAGTTACTTACCGAAGATGGGGTCTGGCAAACTCTCCTACAGAGAAAGTATATTGGCTCTAGGGCGTTATCACAGTTTCCTGGGAACCAGGTGATTCACACTTTTGGGCTGGCCTAATGGCGACGAAGAAATTCTTTTTCCCATATGGGTCTTTCTCTATTAAGGATGGATCAGAGATAAGGTTCTAGGAGGATACGTGGTTAGGTACTACCACGCTCCGGGAACAATATCCAGCTTTATACAATATTGTTCTTGGATGACACAAAAGCGATACGATTGCTCAGGTGATGGAATCTTCCACACCAAATGTGACGTTCAGGAGAGATCTTGTTGGTCCCAGGTTAGCATCTTGGAATGAGTTGCTACAACGTCTGGATTTAATTAATCTGACGGAGGGGACGGATGAGTTCCGATGGAATTTACATACAAATGGTAAATTCTCGGTGGACTCTATGCATAAAGCACTAATCCAACCGGATATTCCAGTAGACAATAATCAAAAGGTATGGAGGATGAAGATTCCACTCAAAATTAAAGTGTTTGCGTGGTACCTTCGTCGAGGAGTAATCCTCACCAAAGACAACCTTGCAAAACGCAATTGGCATGGAAGTAAAAAATGTGTATTCTGTCATAATGACGAGACTATTAAGCATTTATTCTTCGAGTGTCAATTTGCTCGCTCTATATGGTCAATCATCCAGATAGGTTCTACCTTATACCCACCAACAAGCATTGCGAATATTTTTGGCAATTGGCTGAATGGTTTCAACCGTAAGTTCAAGCGACTTATTAGGGTGGGAGCGCTGGCCGTTATATGGTCGCTGTGGCTGTGTAGAAATGACAAGGTTTTTACTGATAAGAATTCGTCTCTCATGCAAGTTATCTACAGGAGTACAGCTACGCTCCGTTTGTGGTCCCCGTTGCAACGTGTGGAGCATCGGGACCTGTTTACGGAGGTTTGTACAAGACTGGAGCATACGGCGCGGGACTTCTTATCCCAGCATGGATGGCAGCATAATTTGCGGATTGGCCCTCCACTATCCTAGGCGTTTTTATAATTTCTCATTATGATATGTAATTCGCCTTTTTCTTATTTGTTTTGCAACTTCGGACTGGTGTCGGCTGTGTGCATCTTTGCTATGCAGAGGCCGGATGTAATGCTTAAACTTTAAGTAATAAAGCATCCTTTATCGAAAAAAATGCTTCTTCCAAAAAGTTAAGGTAAATATTTTCGTTGCAAATATGAAATTATACTAGTAAATATTTAGAGAAACATGTTTGTGTTATCAATGAATAAATACATTTTTAATTTCATATACTAAAGATGTTCAGTGTAGCGCAATGACAACCGTTTGGTAATTGTAGATTGTTTGATTTCCGCTCTATTCTTTGGGATGTCGTGCTGCTTTTCCCCTCACGTCCCTGCATGCTGTTTTTGTTGATTTCTCTTTCTTACTTTTATCTAGCCTCTGGGCTTCTTAACGGTTGTGCCTGTGCCTTTGCCCATCCCTATCGGTTTAGGACGTGTTTGTTTGGTCTTATTTTGGTCTTTTGCTTTGCCTTATAAATAAATAAATAAAACCTAAATAGGTGCTTTTTGTGGTTTTTGGAAGCCAAAAACAAAAGATTCAAACATTTTGGCTTGTAAAAACTCAAAAGCCAGAAGGCACCTATTTAGTTGCTTTTTTTGGCTTTTACTGCTGATGATGAATGCACCGTGTACTACTATGTTAATATGGTTTAAAGTTTAGGATTCCGGATTTGTTTGTAATTAAATTATATTCAGGACCTATACCCTATAGTTTAAACTCTATTTTAAGCATATTAGGGTTATATTTGAGGTTTATAAAATACATAAAGTTTAGTTGACAACTTATATAAATGTGCTTATCCTCGTTATGCTTTTCTGTAGCTAACGTGGCAGGTGAACCAATAGTATGTCTCGGTGACACTGCATAAAAAGGGTTTGGCATCGAAGAAATTTATTTCGGTACACATAAGTTCTTACCTCCAAATCGTTCCCGGAGAACAAGCTTTTTGGCCGAAATATTATGTAGAGCCTTGTGCAGACCCTGATAATTTAGCTTGTTAAATGAGATAAATACATGAAACTACAACTTCCTACAAGAAGGTATCAGTCTACTCGTGCTAGCATATCTAAGTTTTCATTGTTAAAGACTTGCCAATGTTATCGTTTAACCTTTTGTTTCAGTTACACTACCACCCTGAACTCACACTCATAAATTTTTCAAACAAGAGCCTATCTCCGTTACACTCTATAAAGGATTGTTTCATAAGTGCAAACATGTGCTGTTGTGACGTTTTGGTGCATTGTACAAAACATTTTATTTTAGTTAAGAGTGTTTTGAACAGCCATGTACTCGAAATATCACAATTGCGACATTATTATATTTCAGCGACATCATCAAAAGAAGGTACATGGTGAGCGCAGGGTTGTGGTGTTGTTTGACGTCGTAACGACGTCTATAGCTGGCCTGGCAAGGGTTATGCGGATCTATTTCCTACAGCACTAGTGGAAACAGGGCCATCGGTTTGGCCCTTTCGTCCCGGTTCCCTTACGAACCGGTACCAATGCGGAAACTAGTCCCGGTTCGAATTCCCAGGGCGCCGGCCAGGGCCAGTCCCGGTTCATAGGGGACCTTCAGTCCCGGTTCGTGATACGAACCGGCGCTAAAGGGTCGCGGCAGGCGGCCGCAGGGGTGGGGCCAGCGCGAGCAACCTATAGTCCTGGTTTGTCATACGGACCGGGACTAGAGACTGACCTTTAGTACCAGTTCATAACACGAACCGGGACTAATGTTTCCCCTATATCATCCCCCCCCCCGACCCGGCCATGGCCATTTTTGAGCTCCGAGTTCATCACCATTTTCTCATCTATTTCCTCTTCCGAGCTCGAGTTCATCCCTATTTTTCCCACCATTTGTCAAGATTGACGGCACCTCATCTATCCGAGGGTTAGCACTGCTACTTAAGCTCATTTCGTTGCTACTTAGCTCATTTCATTTTTCTAGTGCTAGCTAGGTGTTTGATAAAATGCCTAAGTTAGGGATTTCATTTGTTTTATATGCAATTTGAGCTCAAATTAAAATATAATGTGTGGGTTTTAGTGTCGTCCGGTCCCCGTCCTAACCGCCGTCGATCGTCCGCACTGGCCGTCCCGTCACCGGCACCACCTCGGTGAGCCTCTTGTTTTTCTCTTTTGTTTAAAAAAACTTATTTATATGATTTAGATGCATAGTTATTACTTCGATGATTTTCTTACTTTTTTATATGTATAGTTCCATGGTTTTGATATCCGTCCCGTTGGCCCTCGTCCGGTCTATGATTCGGATGTTGTTGAATCGGAAATTCCAACCGACCCTATTGTGGAGTTTTTTGAAAAAGAAAATAATGATTTGAAAGAAAAATTAAAAAGAAGTGAAAATCTTCGTCTTCAATGCCTAGAAGAGAAGATGAAATTGGAGCTTGATCTTGCCGACATCATCGATAAACACAAGATCAAGATGGATGCAATGCGCTTGAAGATTAGAAAGATTAGAAAATATGCCATTCATAAAGAGGCTTGGTATCATTATGTTGTTGGTTCAATAATTACCTTAGTTGCGATTTTGATCGTATTTGTTGTTGGGTTTAAATTCTTTAAATAGTTGTATGTTAGTTTCAATTAATGTATGTTTTATGAGACTATGTATTACATTTGATCACTAATCTACTTTAGTTTTAATGTGATGAACTTATATTAATTAATTTGGTCACTATTATATATTCATGATGTAGTGTAATGGTTTTTGATATATTTATATAATACAGATGAGCCGGCAATGGATGTATGGTGACCGACGTTATCCCGACTTTATTAATGGCATGCATTATTTTCTCCGTGTGGCTGAGACAAACAAGCCGCCGAATGGTTTTATTTCTTGTCCATGTAGTGTCTGTAAGAATACTTAAGATTACTCTATCTCAGAAACCATTCATGTCCACCTGTTGAAGTCCGGTTTCATGTCCGGTTATAATTGTTGGACCAAACACGGAGAAAGAGGGGTTATAATGGAAGACAATGAAGAAGAAGAGGATAATGACAACTATCCTATGTTCACTGAACACGGTGGTACTACAATGGGGGAAGACGGAGCTGAAGAAGAGCCCATTGTTGATGAGCCCGATGACGATCTTCGTCGTGCCATTCTTGAAGCGAAGATAAACTGTGGAAGTAAAAACGAGAGGTTGAAATTGGAGAGAATGTTAGAGGATCACAACAAATTGTTGTACCCAAATTGCGAAGATGGCCAGAAAAAGCTGGGTACCACACTGGAATTGCTGCAATGGAAGGCAGAGAATGGTACTTCTGACAAGGGATTTGAAAATTTGCTGAAAATAATAAAGAAGATGCTTCCAAGGGATAACGTATTGCCCCCCAGTACGTACGAAGCAAAGAAGGTTGTCTGCCCTCTAGGATTAGAGGTGCAGAAGATACATATGTGCATCAATGACTGCATCCTCTACCGCGGTGAGGAGTACGAGAATTTGAATGCATGCCCGGTATGCGGTGCATTACGGTATAAGATCAGGCGAGATGACCCTGGTGAAGTTGAGGATGAGCCGCGCCCCAAGAAGAGGGTTCCTGCGAAGGTGATGTGGTATGCTCCTATAATACCACGGTTGAAACGTTTGTTCCAAAAAAGAGCATGCCAAGTTGTTACGATGGCACAAAGAAGACCGTAAAAAAGACGTGATGCTGAGACACCCCGCTGATGGGTCGCAGTGGAGAATGATGGGTCGCAGTGGAGAAAAATCGATAAAGATTTCCCAACATTTTCAGATGACGCAAGGAACTTAAGATTTGATCTAAGTACAGATGGCTTTAATCCTTTTGGGGAGCAGAGCTCAAGTCATAGCACCTGGCATGTGACTCTATGTATCTATAACCTTCCTCCTTGGTTGTGCATGAAGCGGAAGTTCATTATGATGCCAGTGCTCATCCAAGGCCCGAAGCAACCCGGCAATGACATTGATGTGTACCTGAGGCCATTGGTTGAAGAACTTTTAGAGTTGTGGCATGAAGAAGGTGTATGTGTGTGGGATGAGCACAAACAAAATGAATTTAACCTACGAGCGTTGTTGTTTGTAACCATCAATGATTGGCCTGCTCTTAGTAACATTTCAGGACAATCAAACAAGGGATACAATGCATGCACACACTGTTTAGCTGAGACTGAAAGTATATATTTGGGAAACAAGAATGTGTACCCAGGGCATCGTCGATTTCTTCCAAAACAGCATCCCGTAAGAAAGAAAGGCAAGCATTTCAAAGGTGAGCCAGATCACCGGACGAAGCCTACCCGTCCTACTGGGGATGTTATATATGATATGGTCAAGGATTTAAAAGTAATCTTTGGAAAGGGTGTTGGCGGATAATCTGTTCCGAATGACGCTGATGGACACGTACCGATGTGGAAGAAAAAATCTATATTTTGGGAGTTACCCTATTGGAAAATCTATATTTTCCCCGCACCAGAAATGTTTTGGTGCAAATGGTTCAACCTGACAGGCGGGGTACATGTAGACCCGAAGTACGGAATAACTACAGTGGATCTCAAGTATCTTGGGTACGACACCGAACCATTCGTCCTAGCCAGTGAAGTGGCTCAGGTTTTCTATGTGAAGGACATGTCTAGCAGACCGAAGAAAATAAAATATAAGCAAGCGAATACATCATACGACGAGCCAAAACGCCACATAGTTCTTTCAGGGAAAAGAAACATCGTGGGAGTGGAGGACAAGACAGACATGTCAGAAGATTACAATAAGTTTGATGAAATTCCCCCCTTCACAGTAAAAACTGACCCAAGCAATTTGTTGAATGATGAAGATTGTCCATGGTTACGGCGCGATAAGAAGAAAGGGACAGACACGAAGAAGTTTATAGCACAACACTAGAGACGAATGTTGATGGTGATGTGTAATAATGTATGAAACGCTTTTTTTATCCTGGTTCTATGTGTAATAATCTGTAAAATAGTGTTGACTAAGGAGTTTAGGATTTTCATTGAATAAGAAAACCCATTTTTTATTTTTTAGTGTCACGGTTTGAAATCTATGTCAAATTTGAATACATTCAACATAGTTAAATTTGAAAATAACCAGTACCAAATGATTCTATATGTCCATAGCTTAAGTTTGATATAAAGTTTGTCAGATTTGAACAATTAAATTAATAGAATAACATAAATCAGGAAAAAGAAAAATACAAAAAATACAACGACCCTTTAGTCCCGGTTGGTGGCTGTAACCGGGACTAAAGGTCTGCTTTGGCGCGCTAATTTGGCAGAGGCCCAAAAGAATTGGACCTGCAGTCCCGGTTCGTGGCTGCAACCGGGACTAAAGTGGCCGTTGGTCCCGGTTTGTGGCTGGAACCGGGACTAAAGGCCAATTAGTGCCTTTTAGGTTCCCCGCATCCTCTCGTCCCCCATTTTGCCGCTAACCCAAGAAGACGAAGGACGCCGCCAGGCTGCCGCGCCGTGCTCCCCTGCTATCGTCGTGGTGAACGGACAGATGCCTGGGGTAGGCTTAAGTTTGGGGCCGATGGACGCTGTTGGCACCGGGGAGGGATAGAGTGTAGAATTACACACACAAGCACACAAACACACACATGGTTTACCCAGGTTCAGGGCCCTCGTGAGGAGGTAAAACCCTACTCCTGCTTGTCTGATCTGTATAGGATGATGTATATGAGAGCTACATGGTTGCTCCTAGAGCTGTTTCTCTAGAGGAGGAAGAAGGGCTCGCATGAGAGCTGGGGGAAAGTGCATCCCGGGCCGGGTCTCCTCAGTGGTTCCCCCTGGTGCTCCTTATAAAAGAGGAGCCCAGGGGACATGGGGGCCCCGCTATACAGTGCTACACTATGCAAGACACTATGCGTGAAACGACTACTGGGGTCTTGTCATGCAGTGTTTGTACTCTAGTCACTTCCATGGCACTGTAGCCACGTTGGCTGGGTCCTGGTCTTTGTCATCGATCTTATCCTTGTCTTCTAGGTCTTGGTCTTCACGCACCGGCTTGTCAACGATGCCAGGTCCGAGCGGTGGGCATCCCAGGACCCGGCAGCGAAGGAAAAGGAGACCTGGGCGCCGGGTAGATGGTCTAGTCGAAGTAGCGGTAGCAGCCGGGGTATGTCGGATGAATAGTGTCGGATGAACAGTGTCGTCCCGGGACATGTATGTTGGCCGGGACAATATACCGTCCGGAGGTATGTCGGATGAACAGTGCCGGGATGAACAATGTCCGGGGTATGTCGGATGAACAGTGCCGGGGTGAACAGTGTCGGTCCGGGACATGTATGTCGTCCGGGGAAATATGCCGTCCGGGGTATGTCGGATGAACAGTGTCGGGATGAACAGTGTCCGGGGTATGTCGGATGAACAGTGCCGAGGTGAACAGTGTCATCCCGGGACATGTATGTCGGCCGGGGAAATATGCCGTCCGGGGTATGTCGGATGAACAGTTCGGGATGAACAGTGTCCGGGGTATGTCGGGGTGAACAGTGTCGGCCCGGGACATGTATGTCGGTCGGGACAATATGCCGTCCGGGGTATGTCGGATGAACAATGTCTGGATGAACAGTGTCCGGGGTATGTCGGGTGAACAATGTTGGCCCCGGGACATGTATGTCGGCCGGGGCAATATGCCGTCCGGAGGTATGTCAGATGAACAGTGTCGGCCCCGGACATATATGTCGCCCGGGGTAGTACAAGCTTTTTTATTTATCTGTCCTCTATTTCTGCATATTATTTCCTTCTCTTAGCTTAGCAAACTACCAACTCTGGGGTACCCGGGGTTCATCCCCGACAGTAGTCCCCGAGACTATGTAGGAATCGCAGAGTCATGCATAGGCTTTCAAGAAAAGTATCACAGAGTTGGTACCAAAAATAGCCATCATGGGCAATACCAGAATCATATGCCGGTAGCACGAGATGTACCGATTTATAGCCTGCATGGGCATCATCATACGTTAGTTTTTAGCCATCTTTGGCATTTACCGGAATCATAGCTATCGTGGGCTGAATTTTCATACGGCCTGCATGGACACTATCATATATCGGTTTTTAGCCTTCTTGGGCATTTACCGAAGTTGTATGTCAACAGCATGAGCTGGACCGACATATAGCCTGCTTGGGCATCATCATATGTCGGTTTTTAGCCACCTCGGGCGTTACCGAAGTCGTATGTCAACAGCATGAGCTGGACCGACATATAGCCTGCTTGGGCATCATCGTATGTCGGTTTTTAGCCATCTCGGGCATTTACCGAAATCGTATGTCAACAGCATGAGCTGGACCGACATATAGCCTGCTTGGGCATCATCGTATGTCGGTTTTTAGCCATCTCGGGCATTTACCGAAATGTTATGTCGGCAGTATTTAGCTGAACCAACAACTTGCCCGTATGGGCTACTTCGACATATTGCCTTCATGGGCTATGTCGGATTCTCTGTAAAGCCTGCATGGGCTGAGTCGACATGTGTCCAACATGGGCTATGTCGGATTCTCTGTAAAGCCTGCATGGGCTGAGTCGACATGTTGCAAACATGGGCTATGTTGGTTTATGGATGCGGGGTCCACCAGATTTTTGCTGGCATCCTGGACATGAAGTCCACCGGCTTTGCCGGCATACATGGCGAACCGAGATATGTGGTGATCCGACATACTTGTCGATGTCATGATACTTGGCGATATGAAATAACGGATGATGCCATGATACTTGGCAAGCCGACATAATCGGTGATTGCGAGACATTTTGTGATGATGCCATGATACTTTGGCTGACCGACATAAACGGTGATTTGAGATAGATTATAGGATGCCGTGATATTTTGGGTGATCCGAGATAACCGATATAACCATGATCTAGGTGATGAATTCTCATTCGGTGATACCGATACCACCAAACAGTGTTAGTCCAGGCATATTCATAATGAGTATTTAACCTTAACAGCAACTCTATTGCCAGATGAAATTAACTCTAGTATCAAAACTATGCATGAAGATGCAGACTCGGTCTCAACCGAGTCCCCGAGTTACTTTTTCTATCTAGGAGGAAACATAAAACTGACTGGCCGGCCAGTCCCCGGGTCAAGACATCTCGTTCCCGGGGAAAACATCTAATCAAGATAGGAAGGGGCAGTCCCCGAGTAACCTTTGAGGTTGTCTACTCATGTGCGGTGCAAAACTATATACATTAAATACTTACACTTGTACTATTGACGGAGAGTGGGAGTAGGCGAACCGGTATTCATATTAAGCCGGGATTCCAGACCGACCGAGATTGGCCTGACTGATTCGGCGAACCAAACGGGCTGAGCGGGAGAGATGGCACGGACGCCGCAGTCCCCGGGCGCAGGCATGATGCCGGTGACGAAAAAAGCGTGAGCGCGCGGAGGCCATGCCGATGTCAAGCCCCCGGGCCTCACTGGAGACGGCATAAACGCCGCACCGACATCAATGATGAAGAGGTTGATGAAGCCGTCCTGAGAGCCGAATTGCGGAACTCGACCCGAGGAGCTCGTCGGCGTTGAAGAAGAAGGTCCAGTCCGGATGGAACCCAGCCAGCGCCACTATCAGCCCCACGGTGGGCGCCAACTGTCGTCGTGGTGAACGGACAGATACCTGGGGTAGGCTTAAGTTTGTGGCCGATGGACGATGTTGGCACCGGGGAGGGATAGAGTGTAGAATTACACACATAAGCACACAAACACACACAAGGTTTACCTAGGTTCATGTTGGAGATATGCCCAAGAGGCAATAATAAAGGTTATTGATTATCATATTTCCCGTTCATGATAAATGTTTATATCCATGCTAGAATTGTATTAATCGGAAACAAATACATGTGTGTGGAATATAAACGGTAATGTGTCCCTAGTCTTTCCTCTTGTGACTAGTTCGTTTGATTAAGTGATGGTTAGATGTTTCCTAACCATGGATTTATGAATCACTTGATAAACGAAGTTTGTATCATGGGTGATGATATGATGGACAAGACTCAAATTAAATAGATGTCAAATATAGTTTCCATAGACCATGAGATTATGTTAATCCCGCTTATCGGAGGAGTGCTTTGTGGACATCAAACGTCACTTCGTAACTGGGTGATTATAAAGGTGGCTTTCAGGTTCTCCGATGATAGGTTGTTGGGTGGCATGAATCGAGACTGGGATTTGTTCGTCCAACAGTTGGATAGATATCTCTGGGCCCTCTCGGTAGTATAGCATCCAAACGCTTGCAAGCATATGACGAAGTAGCTAGTCATAAAGGGATCCTATTATATGGAAACGAGTAAAGAGAGCTTGTCGGGAACAAGATTAATCAGATATGGAGATATCGGTGAATTGAATCTCGAACGAGTAATATATCGTGAAACAAAAGGAATCGTATATGGATTAATTGAATCCCGGACATTGTGGTTCGACTGGTAAAGTACTTCGTCGAATATGTAGGAATTAATATGGGTATCCTGGTCCCACTATTAATATGACATATTCACGAACCCGCAGAGTCACACACTTAACGTTCGATGTAGTTAGGGTTCGAGATAAATGATGGTGAGAAAGAATATTGATTCGGAGTCCCGGATAGGATCCCGGACGTCACGAGGAGTTCCGGAGTGGTCCGGAGAATAAGATTCATATAAGGAAAGTGGTTTCCGGAGGTTACGAAAAGGTTCGGGAATTTATCGGTAAAGTACCGGAAAGTTCTAGAAGGTTCTAGAGGGGTCTAGAAGTGGGGCCCATAGTAGTATGGGGCCCACATGGGATAAAGGGGTGGTGGACTGGCCTAAAGGGCCAGCCGCACCACCTGGCCTCCAAAGGCCCATGCGGGCTAAGGGGCCCAAAGGAGGGGGGCGCCCCAAACCCTAGGCCTTGCTTGGGGGCTAAGCCACCCAAGCCGGCCGGCCCTAGGGCAAGGGGGGCGCACCCCAACCCTGGCCGCCTATATAAAGGGGCGCAGGGCAAGGGGCGGCGCACCCCTTGGTTCCCTAGCCGCCGCCCCCTCCTCCCTAGCCGCCACCTCCTCCTCCTCCTCTCCCTCCGCAGACGCTTGGCGAAGCCCTGTCGGATCTCCACCATACACACCACGCCACCGTCATCGTGCTGTCGATCTCGCGAGCCTCTCCACCACCTCTTGCGGGATCAAGAACGTGGAGTCTTCATCGAGCTGTACGTGTGGATCTCTCGGAGGTGTTGCTCGTGCGGTGCTTGGATAATACATCTCCTCGCGACTAGACGAGTCTAGTTGCGGGGATCGACTAGCCAACCCCTGCCTCGACAAAACGCTTGCGGTTTTCTTTGAGGGTGAGATTCGATCTCCTTCTTGCTACCAACCTCTCGTAGATCAGATCTCGTGTTGGGTTTATTCCGTCATCTTTGCGTAGGAATTTTTTTTGTTTTCTATGCTGCGACCCTTCAGTGGTATCAGAGCCTAGATCTATTCATAGATGTTGGTGCGATTAGACACAAGTGTTGTGGGCATTGATATTTTATGTTGCTACCTTCTAGCGTGCACTTTGCATCTTTGCGGTACTGTGAGATTGAAGCGGCTCGGACCAACCTTACTCGTCCACGCACGAGAGACCGGTTCCACGACTGACATGCAACTTGTTTTGCATAAGTGGCTGGCGGGTGTCTGTTTCTCTTGCTTTAGTGAAGGTGCAATTTTCAATGGAAGGCCTTTCAAAAGGATGAGTAAATAAGCAACTATTTTATCACCGTTGTGGCTTTGCGTAGATTAGAACGGTTCTATCTAATGACCCATTAGAAGCCACGTAAAAATTGCATAAACAAAGTAGAGGATGTCTAACTTGTTTTTGCAGGGTTTGTGATGTGGTATAGCCCAAGATGTGATTATGTGATGTATGCAATGATCATGTTTTTGTAATTGTCATGACTTGCATGTCGATGAGTACGGCAACCGGCAGGAGCCTTATGGTTGTCTCATATTTATTGTATGACCTGCGTGTCACTTTAAAAACGCCATGTAATTGCTTTACTTTATTTCTAAGGTAGCCATAGTAGTAGTTGCAATAGTTGGTGGAGGCAATCATGGTGGTGGCGCCACGAGCTGGTGATGATGGAGATCATGTCGGTGCTGTGGAGATGGAGATCAAAGGCACAATAAAAGGCTATACCATGTCACAATATTATGAATTGCATGTGATGTTAATCCTTTTATGCACCTTATGGTTTATGCTTAGATACGATCTCGACAGTAGCATGATAAGGTGATCTCTCACGTTAATATCAAGAAGTATTTCTCCCCTAGTATGCGCCGTTGCCAAAGTTCGTCGTTTTGAAGCACCACGTGATGATCGGGTGTGATAGATTCTACGTTCACATACAACGGGTGCAAGCCAGTTTGCACATGCAGAAATACTACGGTTTTCCTTGACGAGCCTAGCATGTACAGACATGGCCTCGGAACACAAGAGCCGAAAGGCTAAACATGAGTCATATGGATGATGTTCACCTTTTGAAGCTGCACCACTTCACGTGATGATCGGTTGTGGTGTAG
Organism: Puccinellia tenuiflora; assembly: GCA_012064385.1. Taxonomy (NCBI): domain Eukaryota; kingdom Viridiplantae; phylum Streptophyta; class Magnoliopsida; order Poales; family Poaceae; genus Puccinellia; species Puccinellia tenuiflora. The sequence continues at coordinate 505,410 of QRDG01002507.1, forward strand.
TGGATTTTGGATCGTGTGTCACTAAACAACCAGAGGGATGTTGAGTTTAGTGGGAGTTTGTTTTATAATTAGATTATCTTTCGAACAATCTATCATGAACATAGTCTAAACACCTTGCAAATAATATTGTAGATCAATGGCCCTTCCCAACATCACCATGAATTTTAACGCGTTCCTAGAGAAAGACAAGCTGAAAGACGATGGAAGCAATTTCTCAGATTGGTTTATGAATCTGAAGATTATCCTCACTGCTGCCAAGAAACTGTATGTCCTAGATGCACCTCTGATGACGGGATTGATGCGAGTGTTCTTCTCCCTCAACAACGCCAACAAATACTCTTGATACCCTGAAAGGAAAATAATATATAAGGGATAGGTTGAGCCTCCAAGTGCAGAGTATGTAGGAGTGGAAGTCTTTTTCCCCAAGAAGGTGACTCGAGGGTTTAATATCGAACTCTCGGGGAATCAGTAGTGTGGATTTTATCTCCTTGTCCTTCTCTAGATTTCCTGCAAACAAAGTAGATTGCTTTGTGCCCTCAACCTCACCAAGTGGTTGTCAAGCACAAGGTGTGAGAATGATACTAAGATAATAATGGATGCAAAACAGTAAATAAAAATGCAATGGTGGTAAATAGTAATGCAAGAATGATAGTAATGATGATGGATAATATTTTTGGGGTTTTTATATGTGAATGCAAGAAGTAAAAGTGTTTTTGTATTTTCTGATTTTAAAATGGCTGAATGTAAAAGATGCTTAAAAATGGTTGGAAAGGTGTTTCTTATGATTAAAAATGGACCGGGTTCATGGTTTCACACATGCACTCTCTCTTTAATATAGTGTGGCAAATAAGTAGAAATAGGATTAACATATGAGATTGCAAACAAGTTTAATGACATGTTACTAATTATATGGGCATCACGTCCTAACATAGAGACCTTTTGATTATTAGTCTCACTTATACTCCACCAAGATGCGAACTAAATCATACACCTCAGTAATTAAGATGACTCAGAGTATAGCTCTAAGATTAATGACATGAAGTGAAAATAAGAACATGATGGATCTAGTCATAGGTAGATGCTTGTCACTCCTCAATCTTGCAACATGGTATTTTGGTTTATCCCTAGTGAGGCAACAAAGTAAGGTAAACACCCAATGGATCGTGATATTAAGTTGTCAGCTTATCACATCACCACCCCCGTTACTCCAACTAATGCACACGTTCCCCCTCACACGCTCTCATAAACATGCTTGATCAAAACAAGGATACAAAACGGGGTACATAATATGCATCTACTTTTATAACTGAAATAAACATTGCAATCTCAACATATACTAACTCATAAAAAGACCCACCACAAAGGTAATACAACGATGACCGTAATCATGTTCAGCAGCTCATACGGTGCTAATTAGTGAAGCTCAAGAGAGAGATACATATGCTACTGCCACAAACCCATAGTCCAGAGGTGGACTACTCCCTCTTCATCATGGAGACGGTGGAGATGTCGATGGAGAAGAAGGAGACCTCTCCGGCAGCGCTCCGCCGGAGTTTCCCCCCTCCAATCTGCAGCCTCCTGGTCTCTGTTTCTTGTTTCTCTCGTGTGGCGGCTCTCTCCTCGAAGAACGTCGGGGGCTCTTTATATAGGCGTTTTTAGGTCACGAGGATGCTTCAGGGCGAAGGATCGACGCAAACGGGGCCACGAGGGCTGAAATAGGTGGGCCCACGCGGCCTGGTACTGTAGCCGCGTGGGGCACCCCCTTTTGCCCCTCCGGCCTCCGTTCGCCTGCTTCTTTCGCTCCTAGGTCTTCCTCCTTCCAAAATAATGATCCCTGTAAATTTATAGCTCATTATGACGTCGTTAAGGCCCTGAAACAAATAAGGAAAGAAATAGGGGTTTTCTGCCTGCGCAGGATTAATTCCATAAAAAGGGGAAATCATCATTAATTACCAAAAATCATTAAATAACAGTAATATACCCCTTATATGATGCAAATATGAATGGAAACATGTGTTATAGTGCAAAGTTCATGTATGCATTTTACATGCATCAACATCCCCAAGCTTAACTCATGCTCGTCCTCGAGTATGAAAGTGATAAAACTAACATGAACTTTGCAATATAGTAACAACATGGATATAAAAGATGATTGCTACTGCTACATAAATTCAAATGATTCATTATTCAAAGAAGTAGCAATATGCAAACAGTTTATAAAGCGATATCAAGTATTCAATGCAAGGATGTTCAATGATAGTTCACAAAGTGTAACATAAAAGATAGTAATATGGACGTTCTTACTTTTGCATACTTGTGGTCCATAGAGTGTAGATGAAAATCTGAATATAAAAGGTGGACACTTTGGAAAAGATGTATAAATGAGTAGAGGTAAAACATGCATAAGTTTCATCTATCCTCCAAACTATTCTACTTGAGTTATTGATTGCAATGGTAATACTTGGTGTCAAGATCTCATTCCCCTATCATAGCATATTGAATGATTAAAGTTAAATGTGAAAGCAAATATGAGTAGTGGCCTTGATAAAGTAAAGGTTAGATGTCTCATGCCCCTTGAATACAAGTACCTACACCATGATTACTCAACTTGGGAAACAAAGCAAGTTTAAGTTATCTATCGTTGTAAGTAGTAATGGTATCATCAAGAGCCTCAACTGGGGTACCTCTTGTCTCATGATATGGATCAAGCCCACATCAAAACAACAAGACAAATAAACATAATGAAAAACCTCAACACCCTTTTTATTTACCACTTGATATAGCTTTTTATTGTAGGGTGTATCACAGAAAGTTCAAAATAGCAAGTAAGTAAATTTCCACCATGAATGATGCATGGCTTAGATTAGCGGCCCAGGTTTCTCTCTAACCATTTATACAAACTCATTTAAACTTACTCTATTTCCACATTATTTCACCATGATAGGCATCCATAAACAAAAGTACATGATATCAACTAAATAAATGATGGAACATGTTGAAAGCTTTGCATGTGACAGCACATATGGGCTAACTACCAACCACTGTCATCATAATATTAATCACAATGGTTCATGTTTATTAAATGCAATAAAAATAAAGTGTGCATCAAGTTCACGAGAGCTTTTTAACCAACTTTTGCCATTACAATAAATAACATAATCATTTTCATTTAGAGGTATAGATAACACAAATAACATGGTAAACATACTTGGAATAGCATAAAGCTAATAGGTAGATATGGTGGACTCACTGGAAAAACTTGGGTTGAGGGTGTTAGAAACAAGTTTTTACTTGTTGGAATTTTTGGGCTAGCAAAAGGGAGAAATATGACCATCTAGATGCATGCATGAGTGTCCATAGAACTAACTAATTCATGTAAAATAAGGTGAAATAACATACAGCATCAAAACATGAATAAAGATAGCTCATGATAAAGCATTTGCAGATTATTACTCATAAAGAAGCTCATGAATCATGCAACTATATGTGTCATTAAAAATCAACTTAGACATCCCTTTTCCCAATACAACAAAAGCATGCAAGATATTTAAACCCATATTTCCAGTAGCTTTCTCATATATAAATGATAGTGTGGTGGTCTCAAAAATAAATAAAAATCAAAGCAAAAACAAACAAAAAGACGCTCCAAGTTTATGCGATAAAGTGTTTCAAATGAAAAACAGAAGTTAGACGTATGCAAACCGAGAGTATGTTGGTTCAGTGGGGATGTTCTCCACATCCCCAAGCTTATGGTTTTCACCATCCTTGGATAAATCATCGTGCATCTCTTCCAATCCCTGTGAAAAACTTCAAAACACTGTTTCTCCCATTTCTTTTCTGTGGGGTGATATTAGTAGAGATAAACAAATAGGCTTCTTGCTGCATATAATCCATGGACTAAAATTCATATGAATGATCAGAGAGTGTATAATGTTGTATGCCCACTCATAAACTCAATTGGATCAAAAAGATTCAACTCAAAAGTTCAAACTATGCATAAAACAATATGGGACAGAATCTGTCCAGAAAAACAGCAGCAGCAAAACGTATTTTTCTGTCCTACTTAACCTCATCGAAAAATTCTGAAAACATTCAGGCATACAGAGGATGAAAAGTTGCAGTTACAGTTAAAATCTCAGCTCAATCGGAGTTACAGAATAGCAATGAAAAATCAAACCGTGCACAGACTTTGTGCAGAAATAAAATCTCCGAATAGAAGTAGCAACTTTTTCAAACCAAAATAGGTAAAACTTGGCACTTTATTAAAAATTCCAGAAACTAAGCTAAGAAAACAATCTCTTGTTACAGCAAGAGGACACAAAGAAAATCCAAAAAAAACAACCGGGTTGCCTCCCGTAAAGCGCTTTCTTTATAGCCATATAGCTAGGCTTACTTACTTGTTGTTTACCGAAAATGAAGCTCATGAGGGAGCTTAAAAGTTGTGCCCTTCTTCCTTGGGAATTTTTCCATGCATTTCTTATGTGGAAACTGAAACTTCACATTCCCTTCCTTTGAATCAATAATAGCCCCTGTGGTACGAAGAAAAGGTCTTCCAAGAATAATAGGACTAGAGATTTTATTCTCCATATCCATGATTAGAAAATCCACAGGTACAAAATTCATATGTAACTCTATCATAACATCACTTACTTTTCCTAATGCAAGGTTAATGGTATTATCAGCAAGTGCAAGGTCAACAGAGCATTTTTCAAGATTCTTTAATTCAAGTACTTCATATAATTCTTTAGATAAAATAGAGACACTAGATCCTAGATCAAGTATGGCACGGTGTGTCTCTTTTCCAATAGTTACTAGCACCTTGGGGATCCATATATCCCCAAAGCTTAGGTGGTATCATAGCTTCTTGATTGTATCTAGCAATTTTTTCTTTCAAGACATGATTAGCAATATAGGAACCAAAACCAAATCGGTTAACATCAATAGAAGGATCACTTGCAAATTTTTGTAAGATAGATATTAATTCATGCAAGGTACAATTCTCTAAATCAAGCAAAGGATCATTAACTTCACTAAGCATCTTAACTTCTTCAACTTTTCTTTCATCATGTTCAGTTTTACTAACTTCTTCTTTTAAAGCCATAAGATGAGACATAAAAGGAAACATATATTCAGGATAATTTAGCAATTCATTCAGAGTTTCCTCCAAAGTAAGAGGAACATTTTCAGCAATATTAATAGAATTCAATCCAACCACAGGTGGTGCTTGTGGTTTTCCAGCAGACATACTCAATAAAGTGGCTTGATTATCAGCAAGTTTTGAAAGGGCTTTGTCTAGTCCTATAGCTTGGAGTTGTAAGTTATTAACATCAGAACTAATAGAAGCAACAGACTCATTCAACTCTTGTATCATGGTATTATGACTAGCAACTTGTTCCATAAGAATTTTATTAGCCTCAAAATTATCATTACTTGATGACACAGGCTTCAATTTATCATTAGCATTAGGATATGGAACAAAAGGCCGATTGTTGGGAACATATGGAGGTTTATTATAAGAATTATAATTGTTGTTACCATACCCATTGTTTCCATAATTCCTAATGAAGTTGACATCAATATTTTCAGAATTATCACCAACTAGTTCTTGCAAAGGAATATTTTCAACACTAGGTTTATTAAGCAAAGCAAGAATAGTATCCATCTTAGATGACAAATCATGAGTTTCTTCTATGGTGTTTACTTTCTTAGATGAACTAGGTTCTCTATCAGTATGCCATTGACTATTTTGCAAAATGCTTTCCAATATATTCTTAGCCTCTACTATAGTTTTTCCCATAAAAGCACCTCCAGCAGCAGAATCAAGTATATTTCTAGACATGTAATTCAGACCATTATAAAAAGAGTGTAGTATGGTCCATTCATTAACTCCATGTGATGGGCAAGTTCTAAGCATAAGTTTTATCCTATCCCAAGCCATAGCAACATGTTCATTTTCATTTTGCCTAAAAGATAGAATATTGTTTCTATTTTGCAAAATTTTAACAGGAGTATAATATTTCTTAATGAAAGCTTCTTTCAGATCATTCCAAGTTTTAATGCTATCAGTAGGTAATGAATGCAGCCACTCCTTAGCTTTTCCTCTAAGTGAGAAACGAAATAATTTCAGTTTTAGAACATCAATTTCAACATTCTTAAATTTTTGCGTGTCACAGATTTCAACAAAATCATGAAGATGCATAGAGGCATCCTCCACAGCATTACCACCAAATTGATCCCTAGTTATCAAGTTCAACAAACTAGGACTTACTTCATAGCTATCAGCTTGTATCTCAGGTGTGGTAATATGTTTAGCAATAAATTGATCATTTGGAGTATTTGTGTAGTCACACAACTTAGTCCTATCACCCATTTTAGCAAGTTTTTATGTGTTTTTAATTTTTTATGCAAAACTGAAAATAAAATGACACTAAATAATGCAAACCGAATTAAACTAATGCAAAACAAAATGCAAAACTGAAAATAAAAAATGCAAACCGAAATCTAAAAATGATATGCAAGACAATAACAAAACAAAATAAAATGCTTGAAGGTAAAGATGGACAAGATGATGCTCACGTAGGTGCAACCTCCCCAAGCTTAGGTGTTAGCACAAGTTGGTGATGAAGTTGACTTTGTTGTGATATCCTTGGATAAAACCTTCCAGCTATGATTCCCCGGCAACGGTGCCAGAAAAATGACTTGATGACGGGATTGATGAGAGTGTTCTTCTCCCTCAACAACGCCAACAAATACTCTTGATACCCTGAAAGGAAAATAATATATAAGGGATAGGTTGAGCCTCCAAGTGCAGAGTATGTAGGAGTGGAAGTCTTTTTCCCCAAGAAGGTGACTCGAGGGTTTAATATCGAACTCTCGGGGAATCAGTAGTGTGGATTTTATCTCCTTGTCCTTCTCTAGATTTCCTGCAAACAAAGTAGATTGATTGGTGCCCTCAACCTCAACAAGTGGTTGTCAAGCACAAGGTGTGAGAATGATACTAAGATAATAATGGATGCAAAATAGTAAATAAAAATGCAATGGTGGTAAGTAATAATGCAAAGATGATAGTAATGATGATGGATGATATTTTTGGGGTTTTATATGTGAATGCAAGAAGTAAAAGTGTTTTTGTATTTTCTGATTTTAAAATGGCTGAATGTAAAAGATGCTTAAAATGGTTGGAAAGGTGTTTCTTATGATTAAAAATGGACCGGGGTTCATGGTTTCACACATGCACTCTCTCTTTAATATAGTGTGGCAAATAAGTAGAAATAGGATTAACATATGAGATTGCAAACAAGTTTAATGACATGTTACTAATTATATGGGCATCACGTCCTAACATAGAGACCTTTTGATTATTAGTCTCACTTATACTCCACCAAGATGCGAACTAAATCATACACCTCAGTAATTAAGATGATTAAAGTTAAATGTGAAAGCAAATATGAGTAGTGGCCTTGATAAAGTAAAGGTTAGATGTCTCATGCCCCTTGAATACAAGTACCTGCACCATGATTACTCAACTTGGGAAACAAAGCAAGTTTAAGTTATCTATCATTGTAAGTAGTAATGGTATCATCAAGAGCCTCAACTGGGGTACCTCTTGTCCCATGATATGGATCAAGCCCACATCAAAACAACAAGACAAACAAACATAATGAACAACCTCAACACCCTTTTTATTTACCACTTGATATAGCTTTTTATTGTAGGGTGTATCACAGAAAGTTCAAAATAGCATGTAAGTAAATTTCCACCATGAATGATGCATGGCTTAGATTAGCGGCCCAGGTTTCTCTCTAACCATTTATACAAACTCATTTAAACTTACTCTATTTGGGGCGGAGCCATAACTAGGCATAGCTAAATAAACAACACGTTGCATATCTTGTCAAGTTTTAATCTTCTTGGGGCGGAGCCATAACTAGGCATAGCTAAATAAACAAACTACAACCCCTTATGATGGATCATGTGGCCAATTTAATGACTGCACAAGAATTATTAAGACACAAGGTCCCCGACACTACTACCCACATAACATAACTACATGACTCCGTCTTAGGCTTACTTGTCCTCCCAAGTCTTCCTCAATTCATTACACTACGTTGTTCTCCTATGAGCCCTTAAAGGTGAAGTGTTGTGCAGTCGACGTTCGCACAACACCATCATAGAATCACATAGAAGATAAACTCTTGACAAAATACCAACACATGTTATATATAAATCATTGCCAATTCATCCTATGCCCTCAGGAACATATGGGAACTACTCACAACGTGCAAACATGATCATAATCAGTGGCATAAAGGGTATAACACAATCTGAAATAAATACTTCACCACCAAATAATGACAAGTACCCAATCACAAACATGAATAGGAGCACAAGACAATGATCTAGGGTATAGCAACTCTCAAACTATGAGGGGAACGGAGTGGATCACGGAGATGGTGATGGAGATGGTGCTGGTCTTGGTGATGGTGTTGATGTAGGGGCCTCCTCCTACGCCAAGGAGGAGAGGTGATGATGATGTCGGTGATTTCCCCCCTCTCCGGAGCTCCGGAGCAGCAGGATCTGACCCCCTTCGGAGAGAATCAGGAGTTCCGCCGCCGCCACGGCCTCAGATAATTCGGGGAAAATTAGGGCGTCCCTTTTCGGAGAAGACGAAGGTGTTGCTAAAAAGCCCCACGCGAGGAGGTGCCCGAGGCGCCGTTTGATGGGTCCCACGCGGCCAGGTACATGGGCCGCGTGGGCCCACCTAACTTGGCCCTCGTGGCCCTCCTGTCTTCGGTCTTCTTCCCACTACCTTTCCCCTGACGAAAAACTGGCGTGGTATTTTTCCTTTAATTATTTGGGTTCGTGAAACTCCTGAAACAATAAAAACAAGAAAAGGGGGGTATTCTGCCTCCCAGATATTAAATACCAAAAATAGGGACTTTGTATGAAAGTCCCATAAATCATCTAAAACATGCAAAACATTGATATAACAGTGCATATAACATTCCCATATGATAATATAAGGTATAAAAATGATGATATAAAATGCACGTATCAACTCCCCCAAGCTTAAACCTTTACTCGTCCTCGAGTAAATAAGGACATAAATCATTACATGCATCGATGGACTTATGGTTGATAAATAAATACGGGCATTGTATCATCATCATATTCAATTGCAATGTAAGATTAATGAGCTAAAACTCATACACATGAGGGCAACATAAGTAGAAGCTCTAGCAATCACCCCTTACTTTTGAAAGCAAATAACTATTGTATGTTGGACAACTGAATCATACTCCTTTTCCCATGCTTTTGCTCTTTATGGCAAGCATTTGAATGATTAGAGTATGTGAAAGCAAATATGAGTAGTGGACTTGATAAAGTAAAGGTTAGATGTCTCATGCCCCTTGAATACAAGTACCTACACCATGATTACTCATCTTGGGAAACAAAGCAAGTTTAAGTTATCTAACATTGTACTCCCTCCGTTCCACAATATAAGATGTTTTAGATGTTTCACATGTTGTCTAGATTCGGACTAAAAGAATGGAAAGTGGGTGAACACATACACTAAAACATGTCTAGATACATGTGGTACAAATACGAATGTGGAAAAGACCTAAAACATCTTATATTTTGATACGGAGGGAGTAAGTAATAATGGTATTATCAAGAGCCTCAACTGGGGTACCTCTTGTCCCATGATATGGATCAAGCCCACATCAAAACAACAAGACAAACAAACATAATGAACAACCTCAACACCCTTTTTATTTACCACTTGATATAGCTTTTTATTGTAGGGTGTATCACAGAAAGTTCAAAATAGCATGTAAGTAAATTTCCACCATGAATGATGCATGGCTTAGATTAGCGGCCCAGGTTTCTCTCTAACCATTTATACAAACTCATTTAAACTTACTCTGTTTCCACATTATTTCACCATGATAGGCATCCATAAACAAAAGTACATGATATCAACTGAATAAATGATGGAACATGTTGAAAGCTTTGCATGTGACAACACATATGGGCTAACTCCCAACCTTAAACATTTATCAAGCCACTATCATCATAATATTAATCACAATGGTTCATGTTTATTATTTGATATTTTGATGATATAATTCTACGGTTGTCCAACATACTCAAGTTAATTTAAGTCCAAGGCAAGATGTGACTGACCCCTCTAAATATGTCACGCTCATTTGCATGAGTGTTACCCATTAATATCCAAAACAAGAGAACCATGGATGACACCATACTTTAATATTCATTGATAAACCACAAGATAAGGATACATGATAATGCTCTATGAGCTCACACAAGCCTAAATGAAATTGATAACTAAACGATAAAAGGAAAACACTCCTTGACTAGATAGATAAAAGAGACTTATAAAGAGAGAGAGACTAGGCGGAACTCCCCCAAGCTTGGCGTTCTGCCAGACTCTCCTTTGCTGTAGCTTCCTCCTTCTCGTATTCTTCCTCCCATTCAGACATCTTCCATGGGAAGGGTCTTCCATCACGGAAAGATGTAGGTGGATCATTATACCTGAGGGTGGCAGCTGCTGCAATCTTCTTGAAGCGTTCTTCATACTCATAGTTCTGGTTTTCTACATCCCACATGAAGCATTGAATCTTCTCTAACTTGTCGATGACGTACTTGTACCTATCTTCCAGATCCTCAAGTCTCTTCTTGTACACCTCAACCTTCTTCTCCAACTCCAGGTTCATGAAGTGATGAGCATCAAGGCTGCGGTAAACCACAGTCCCATACCTGAAGGTCTTGTCTTCCAGCTCGTCCAGTCTTTCCTCCACGGTACCGGTGGTCTTGGGAGCCTTCACCTCCTCCATGAGCATCACCCCTTCCTTGAAGCACATGGTCTTCTGAGGTGCCATCACGGAGTTGAGGTAGTGGTTCACAACACCCTCCTTGGGAGAGCTCTCCCCCTCGAGATTGGATCCGGAGCAAGACATGGCTTAAAACCTAGCAAACAGAGACAACAAGAAACAAAGATCGCTCGAGAACGCTCGGTGCGAGATTAGATCGTCGGAGAGGGGTATATTTGAGGGTTTTTAGGTCAAGACGGAGCGTCGGGATCGAAAACGGGGCGAAAAGGGTCTCCGAGGTGGAAAAAGAGTGGGCCCACGCGGCCCATGTACTTGGCCACGTGGGGCCACCTCTTTCCCTCCTCGGGACTCTGTTTCGTCAAGTTTTCTTCTCCCACACGTTAATTTCCATAAAAAATTATTTCCATAAAATTTCACGTAATTCCGAGAAACTTTCCAATACAAAAGTTACCTTTTATTGATTTGGGGTTGCTGAAACTGATCGACCCCCTTTTATTATTTTTTCTGGTGTTTGTAAATTCAATGTTTCCACCATTCCAATGAAGCTTTTTCCTGCAATATAATGTTTAAAACGTTGTCCATTGACCACATGAGGTTTACCTTTCATATCACCGTAAAGACGGATAGCTCCTGAACGATACACTTCCTGTATGACTAATGGTCCCTACCATTTTGAGGCTAGATTCCCTGCAGAAAACTTGAAACGAGAGTTGTATAATAAAACTTGATCTCCTACTTTGAATTATTTTCTCTTAATCTTCTTGTCATGCCAAATCTTAACTTTCTCTTTAAACAATTTAGCATTTTCATAGGCTTCATTCCTCCATTCATCAAGCAAGTTTAAATCAAGGATTCTTTTCTCTCATGCAGTCTTAAGGTCAAAGTTTAATTGTTTAATAGCCCATCTAGCTTTATGTTCTAATTCAACAGGTAAATGACAAGCTTTTCCATAGACCATTTTATAAGGGGACATTCCCATAGGATTTTTGAATGCAGTTCTATAAGCCCATAATGCATCATTAATTTTAAGTGGCCAGTCAGACCTAGACTTATTCACTGTCTTTTCCAAAATGAGTTTAATTTCCCTATTACTTAATTCAACCTGTCCACTTGTTTGAGGGTGATAAGGANCTCCCCCAAGCTTGACGTCTTGCTAGAACTTCCTCTCTTCTTTCTTATTGCCTTCATAATAATGATCTTCAGGTCTCCAACGATCTTCATCATGAGGTTGTAGGCTTTCTCAAATTCTTTTGCAGCTTCTCCCATTTCTCCATAAGGTTCTTCTCAACCGTCTCCTTGCTAGGCCTCCACTCGGGGCTTGATACCTTCTTGTTGGGGATCTTGCGATCCCACTCACCAGGATAATTCCTTTGAGTGGTGCGCCGGGATTCCCTGTCAATAAGAGTAGAAGCTACGTTTTTGCTTGCAAGCGAGAGCCTGGAAATCTTCCCTCCAGTTTGGATACGCGCCGTCTTCCTCTTGTTGCCAAGAGAGTGGTTCACCCCCACATTGGCTACAGCAATAGGCGATGGAGGTGCTGTTGCCAGGGGCGTGAAGTCGACGATTGCCTTGTATTCTTCTTCATCATCCCCTTCCTCTGTGTCATCGTCGTCATAGTAGTCCTTCCTCTTCCTGTTCCTCTTCCATGGGGACGTGGGGCTGAGCCCCTCAAACTCATCATCATCGTCATCCATGGAGGAACATTGGTAGGAGTTCCCCAAAGACATGGCTAAAATCTGGTAGACAGAGACAACAAGAAACAAAGATCACTCGAGAACGCTCGGTGCGAGATTAGATCTTCGGAGAGGGGTATATATTGAGGGTTTTTAGGTCAAGACGGAGCGTCGGGATCAAAACGGGGCGAAAAAGGTCTCCGAGGTGGAAAAGGAGTGGGCCCATGCGGCCCCTGTACTTGCCGCATGGGGCCACCTCTTTCCCTCCTCGGGACTCCTTTCGTCAAGTTTTCTTGCCCCACACGTTAATTTCCATAAAATGACTTCCATATATTCTTACGCAATTCCAAGAAACTTTCCAATACAAAAGATTACCTTTTATTGATTTGGGTTGCTGAAACTGCTCGACCCCTTTCTATTATTTCTTCCGGTGTTTGTAAATTCAATGTTTCCACCGTTCCAATGAAGCTTTTTCCTGCAATATATGTTTAAGACGTTGTCCATTGACCACATGAGGTTTACCTTTCATATCACTGTGAAGACGGATAGCTCCTGAACGATACACTTCCTGTATGACTAATGGTCCCTGCCATTTTGAGGCTAGCTTCCCTGCAGAAAACTTGAAACGAGAGTTGTATAATAAAACTTGATCTCCTACTTTGAATTATTTTCACTTAATCTTCTTGTCATGCCAAATCTTAACTTTCTCTTTAAACATTTTAGCGTTTTCATAGGCTTCATTCCTCCATTCATCAAGCAGGTTTAAATCAAGGATTCTTTTCTCTCCTGCTGTCTTAAAGTCAAGTTTAATTGTTTAATAGCCCATCTAGCTTTATGTTCTAATTCAACAGGTAAATGACAAGCTTTTCCATAGACCATTTTATAAGGGGACATTCCCATAGGATTTCTAAAGGCAGTTCTATAAGCCCATAATGCATCATTAATTTTAAGTGGCCAATCAGACCTAGACTTATTCACTATCTTTTCCAAAATGAGTTTAATTTCCCTATTACTTAATTCAACCAGTCCACTTGTTTGAGGGTGATAAGGAGACGCAATTCTATGGTTAACATCATATTTTGCCAATGCTTCCTAAAAACACCATGTATGAAATGAGAGCCACCATCAGTAATTAAGAACCTAGGAACACCAAACCTTAGGAAAATGATGTCCTTGAGCATTTCATTGCTGTGGCATGATCTGCACTTTTGGCTGGAATTGCCTCCACCCACTTTGTAACATAGTCCACTGCAACCAAATATGAGTATGCTTTGTCTTTGAAGCTGGGAAAGGTCCCATAAAGTCAAAACCCCACACATCAAATGGTTCAAGTGGTAGAGAATAATTCATAGGCATTTCATTTCTCCTACCAATATTTCCTACTCTTTGACATTTATCACAAGATTTAACATATTCATGGCAATCCTTAAATAAAGTAGGCCAATAGAAACCAGATTGTAATACCTTTGCTGCTGTGCGATCTCCTGCATGATGCCCTCCATATGGATTATCATGACAATCTCTTATTATAGCCTGTTGTTCATGCTTAGGTATACAACGTCTAATAATACCATCTACACTTTTCTTATAAAGGAAAGGATCATCCCAAAAATAATGTTTAAGATCATAAAAGAATCTCTTTCTTTGTTGATAAGTAAAGTGTGGAGGTAATAATTTTCCAACAATAAAATTTGCATAATTAGCGAACCAAGGAGATGCAGACTTAACACTGGATACATTAACAATTGCAAGTTGTTCATTAACAAAACTATCATTAATAGGAATAGGATCATCAGGTATATTTTCCATTCTAGAGAGATGATCAGCTACTTGGTTATCTTCTCCTTTCCTATCAACAATGTGTAAATCAAATTCTTGCAATAAAAGTACCCATCTTATCAATCTAGGCTTAGCATCTTTCTTGTTCATCAAGTATTTAATAGCAGAATGATCAGTATGTATTGTGACTTTAGAATCAGTAATATAAGGTCTAAACTTGTCACAAGCAAATAGTACAGCTAAAAATTCTTTTTTAGTTGTAGCATAATTTCTTTGGGCAGCATCAAGTGTTCTAGCATAATAAATAACATTCAGTTTCTTATCAACCCTTTGACCCAAAACAGCCCCAACTGCATAATCACTAGCATCACACATAATTTCAAAGGGCAATTTCCAATCAGGAGGTTGAATAATAGGAGTAGTTATTAAAGCATTCTTCAAATATTAAAAGATTCAATGCAATCATCATTAAAAGAGAAGGAACATCCTTTTGCAAAAGATTGGTTAGAGGTTTTGATATTTTGGAGAAATCCTTAATGAACCTACGGTAAAAACCTGCATGCCCAAGAAAACTTCTTATACCTTTTATATCCTTTGGGTATGGTAGCTTCTCAATAGCTTCCATCTTGGCTGGATCAACTTCTATTCCATCTCCAGAAATCTTATGTCCTAGAACAATTCCTTCGGTAACCATGAAGTGACACTTCTCCCAATTGAGAACTAGATGTTGATCTTCACACGCTGCAAAACTTTGTTAAGATTGAACAAGCAATTATCGAAAGAAGTACCATACAGAGAAAAATCATCCATAAAGACTTCCATTATATTTTCAATATAATCAGCAAATATAGCATTCATGCATCTTTGAAAAGTAGCAGGAGCATTACATAAACCGAATGGCATTCTTCTATAAGCAAATGTACCAAATGGGCAAGTAAAAGTAGTCTTTTCTTGATCTTCCTTATGGACAGGAATCTGTGAGAAACCTGAATAACCATCTAGATGACAAAAGTGAGAGTGTTTAGATAACCTTTCTAACATTTGATCAACAAATGGCAATGGGTAATGATCTTTTCTAGTTGCTTTGTTTAATTTCCTGTAATCTATGCACATCCTATAACCAACAACAGTACGTTGAGCCACAAGTTCATTCTCATCATTTGGAACAACAGTCATTCCACCCTTTTTAGGAACACAATGGACAGGACTAACCCACTTACTATCAGCTATAGGATAAATGATACCAGCTTCCATGAGTCTTATTACCTCTTTTCTTACCACTTCTTTCATTTTTGGATGGAGACGGCATTGATAATCAACAACAGGTTGTGCATCCTCTTCCAAATTAATTTTATGCATACATAGAGCTGGGCTTATACCTTTAAGATCATCAAGAGAGTATCCAATAGCTGGTCGATGAGCTTTTAGCACATCAAGTAGTTTCTCTTCTTCTTCAGCTGAAAGGTTAGCACTAATAATGACAGGATATATGTTCTTATCATCTAAATATGCATATTTCAGGTTGTCAGGCAAAGGTTTCAATTCAAAACTAGGATCCCCTTTAGGTGGTGGTAACACTCCTAAATTATCAGGTGGGATATGCAACTGTAACTGTGGTGGTTGTTGCCATAATATTTGTTCCAGAGCCTCTTTTTCCTTATCATTAAATGGTTCATCTTGATTAAGCATATAACGTTCTACAACATCTGTTGAAGCTATAGCTATATGAGAAAGAGTTTCAATTATATCTTCAGAGATTGGCTCTTTCACAACATGTTTATCAACAAATTTGGAAAAATTGAACTCAAGTCTTCCATTATCACATTTAATAAACACTTTCTCTTTAAGCAAATTAATTTCAGCTCCAACAGTACGCAAGAAGGGTCTACCAAAAATGATAGGACAAAATGAGAGGATGTTTGGTTAAGCTTTTTCTTGGCTTTTGGCTTTGGCTTATAAGCCATAAAAGCACCTAATTAGGTGCTTTTGGCTTTTGACTTTTGGCTTATATCATAGTAAAACATAAGCCAAAAGCCAAAAGCTAAAAGCACCTATTTAGGTGCTTTTTGGGCTTATAAGCCAAAGCCAAAAGCCAAGTAAAAAGCCTAACCAAACACCCTCTGAATCTTGAGGGCAACCAAGCACAATAAAATCAGCAGGATATTTTATTTTACCAACTAGAACTTCAACATCTCTAACAATTCCGAAAGGACTAATATATTCTTTATTAGCAAGTTGAATTGTCATACCTGTCTCTTCCATAACAATAGGATCAATATCAGGCTTGATTTCAAGATAGAGAGAATATGGAATGACACTAATGCTTGACCCAATATCACATAGACCATGATAACTTGAAGTCCCAATAGAGCATGATATTATAGGTTTTCCCACCTTGGCCGAATTACCTCTGATAATTTTAGTAGCATCTTCACATAGATAAACATCAACAGGATCTTCTTCATTTAATTGTTTGATAACAGAAATTTGAGTATTGACTTCCACCTGTTCATATGGCTGAGGACATCTTCTTTTACTCTTGTTAGTAACAGCAATAAGTAAATTTTTCTTAACTTGGTTCGGATATGGGGGTGGCTCAACATACTCCTCAATTCTCACAGATGACACTAGCTCTATCTGTGTAATAACTTTAGGAATAACAATAGATTGTTTAACAGGTTCAACATAAGTTTCAAACCCACTTTTAGGAATACAGATATGCTCAGCAAAAGATTTAGCTATTTCACTCATATTTTTAAACATAAGGATCAAGATTAAATTTATCACTCATATTTTTAAACAAGATAGAAGTAGAGAAGCTCTCTACACATGAATATCCATAATCAAAATAAGGTTCATTACCTTTATCAAGTTCCTAGTGTCCAGTATTTTCTGAAATAGTTTCCAATAGGTTCCATGCTTCTTCTTCAGTATTATTTGTAAAACTCCCACCAGATGAATTGTCCAGAATTTCCTTATGCTTCATAGGTAGCCTCACATAAAAGTTTATCAATATAAGTTTCTTTGTAAGATCACGAATGAGTGCCTTCAGTCTCCCCCAAGCTTGAATAATACTCTCTCCCAGATGTGGCCAGAAATTAAATATATAGCAGCGGCTCTCATAAGCTTCTCTAGGAGTAAAATATTTAAGAAAGAAAATCTTCCTCAATACACTCCATTCAGTAGTGGCTCCTTCATCCAAAGACTTGAACCAAATACGAGCATTACCAGATAAAGACATAAATAATAGCTTCCTTTTCACATAGTCCTCAGAAATACCAGGAATCCTAAATAAGCCACATATTTCTTCAATCATTTCAATGTGTTCACGTGCAGACTTAGTTCCATCCCCTGAAAATATATTCTTCGTAACTCTTTCAACATGGCCAGTGGGAATTTTAAATCCCACTTCAGGTATGTTAGACACAGCAGTTTCAACCACTTTAGCAGTAGTGGCATAAGCACTCTCATATAGAGGTAGGTGCAGCGAGGAACGATTCTTAAATGTCACAGTATCAATGAGATAAAACAGCAAATATAATTCAGCTTTCAAGTTTCCTTACCAAACTTTTTACCAATAGCGCAATGCTCCCCGGCAACGGCGCCAGAAAAGTGTCTTGATGACTCCCAAGTGCAGGAGATCAATTATAGTACCTTTCAATTAGAAAAGGTTGTCGAACCCACGAGGAGCTGAAGGTATTGGTTAGAAAGAATGATAAATAAATCAAAGAAAGATGCAAATGTTTTTGGGATTTTCAGTTGTATGATTGCAAAGATAATAAAAAATGTCGAAAGTAAATAGTAATAGTTGAAAGCCCAATCCTCTATGTAGCAAGAGGACAAGCTCAAATGGTGTGTAACTTATATGTGGAAAGCGTTCCCGAGGGCGGCATCGATATCACTAGGTATAGAGATTTATTAAACAACACGTTGCATATCTTGTCAAGTTTTAATCTTCTTGCGGCAGAGCCATAACTAGGCATAGCTAAATAAATAAACTACAACCCCTTATGATGGATCATGTGGCCAATTAAATGACCGCACAAGAATTATTAAGACACAAAGTCCCACCATAGCATTACACTCTAAGGTCCCCGACACTACTACCCACATAATATAACTGCATGACTCCGTCTTAGGCTTAATTGTCCTCCCAAGTCTTCCTCAATTCATTACACTACGTTGTTCTCCTATGAGCCCTTATAGGTGAAGTGTTGTGCAGTTGACATTCGCACAACACCATCATAGAATCACATAGAAGATAAACTCTTGACAAAATACCAACACATGTTATATATAAATCATTGCCAATTCATCCTATGCCCTCAGGAACATATGGGAACTACTCACAACGTACAAACATGATCATAATCAGTGGCATAAAGGATACAACACAATCTTAAATAAATACTTCACCACCAAATAATGACAAGTAACCAATCACAAACATGAATAGGAGCACAAGAAAATGATCTAGGGTATAGCAACTCTCAAACTATGAGGGGAACGAAGTGGATCACGGAGATGATGATGGAGATGGTGATGGAGATGGTGATGGTCTTATGTAGAGGCCTCCTCCCACACCAAGGAGGAGAGGTGATGATGATGGCGACGATTTCCCCCTCTTCGGAGCTCCGGAGCAGCAGGATCTGACCCCCTTCGGAGAGATTCAGGAGCTCCGCCGCCGCCACGGCCTCAGATAATTCGGGGAAAATTAGGGCGTCCTTTTTCGGGGAAGACGAAGGCGTACATAAAAAGCCACAGGCGAGGAAGTGCCCGAGGCCCCATTTGGTGGGTCCCATGCGGCCCCTGTACCTGGCCGCATGGGCCCAGCCTAATTGGGCCTCGTGGCCTTCCTCGCTTCGGTCTTCTTTCCATTGCCCTTCTTCCGAAGAAAAACTGCCGTAGTATTTTTCCTTTAATTATTTGAGTTCGCGAAACTCCTGAAACAATAAAGACAAGAAAAGGGGGGTATTTTGCCTCCCAGATATTAAATACCAAAAATAGGGACTTTGTATGAAAGTCCCATAAATCATCTAAAACATGCAAAACATTGATATAACAGTGCATATAACATCCCCATATGATAATATAAGGTATAAAAATGATGATATAAAATGCACGTATCAGCGAGCCCCTCTGCGATTGCCGTCTTACCCACTCCCGGGGCGCCGACAAGGGCCGCGCTGTTCTTGGTCCGGCGGCAGAGGATGTGGACGACGCGGTCGATCTTACTGGTAGAAAACGGGCCTTTTGTGCCGGTTTTACAGGCTCTCTAGTCCCGGTTTGCCAACCGGGACAGGCAAATCGGGACTAAAGCCCCCCTCCCCCCCTCTTTCCCGGCTTGGAACGAACCGGCACTAAAGGCCCTCCCACGTGGCCGCGGTGCAGCCCGCGAAGCTGTAGAGTTTTAGTACCGGTTCGTAATACGAACTGGGATTTTTTTTCAGTTATTTTCTAGGGTTTAGGGTTTTGGGTAGGATGGGTTTAGGGTTTTGCGTTTTTAATTGAGTTATTTTGTGTTTTCCATTCAATTATTTTTCATTTCAAATAAATATTCATATACATATTCTACGCTACTACATACTGTACACGTCGATTCATATATATAACACATATAATTACATAAAGATCACGTTGATGCATACATATATAACACATCAAGTACTACATGAAGATCATGTTTCCGTATAAAGTACTTAATTACATGGAGATCACTAATACATGGAGATCACTAGTACCGGTAGTGGTACTCTCCGGTTTCAGCTATGACCTCCGCAAGGAGAAATCCCGCAAATTACTCCGCAATTGCTTTTATGCGGTCCTCTAGTACGCAAGCGTTCCGCTTCCTTGCCAACATTAAAAGAAGGAGATCATAAAACAATTATGAATTATGAAACTCAATACAATTGATGGTAACAAAATAAAATTGTGAATCTCTCACTGGTCCTGATGTGAATGAACTCACAAACGTAGTATCCACATAAATTTGTACTTTCTGGCTGCCTCAGACACCACTGTACGAAAATAGAATTTAATCAGTAATAATCAAGCATGATAATGGTATTGAAACTAGAATTAAAGAGATGCGCGGAACCAGGTAGTACTACTTACTTGGTTCAGAGACCAAAGCAGCTTCGGTTTCCATTCACCGGGTTCTTCCTTGATGAACGATTTCCAAACTCTGCCCGACAAAGAAAATGAACAAAGGAGTTAGTAATTACTTGATATCACGAAATGAACGGAAGAGGCCGATATAGTGTGATAAGAATCTAAATTACCTTTTGATCATATCAAAGCAGCTCTTGTATTCTTTAGGATGTCTCCTTAATGAGTCCAGGACGTCAATTACTACATCGTAAATTTTAATGACCATAAGAATATAGTGGAACCTGCATGTTTATATACGCAGTCATGCATAACTCATCAATTATACTTAAGATCGGGTGAGAAAAAATAGAATGTGTACAAAAAAGTGACACTTACTTTAATTTGTAAGGAAGAAGTATTTTTTTGTTACGTTGTCGCTTGAAACACCTTAGCAATGTCTCCTTTGTCTCCTCGGCTTTTGTTTGTATGTTGACTTCACGAACTTTATCCGGGTCAATGGACACAATGTCCGAGATTCCTCCCCTTTTGCATTCGAGCATCTTCATTCTGCATATTAGCGTACGAAAGATTATAGAACGAGCTGAGCTAAAGACTTAAATTATCGGAATAAATAACTTAAAGACAATAGCCACTGATGATAGCTTTATCGATGGCGCGTTGATTGTATAAATGAAAAAGTTCGCTAAAATCAACTTGCATGTCGTATTCTTGGAAGTAGTGCTCTTCCTTAACTCTCGCCATGACACCGACTATATCTTCCTTTGCGGATTTCAAGTACCATTCAGGCTACGGACGCATCTTTGTTGGTAGATACTAGACTTGCTCAAGTCTGACCAAAGGCTGCCCGAGATCATAATTATATACTACCTCAGCTACGGGGTAACCAGTGTCGCCTATGCGTTGTTGAGCAACATTGAGACCAATATTTTCATTCTGTACGTCTTTGTCGGGAAATACCTTGAGCGGAGGGGGGGGGGGGGGGCGATTGTACATTCTGTTCTCCAAGCTGGGGAATTTTTTTCCCGCTTTTCTGCTTCTCCATCTCTGAGCTATATGACTTGTCAATAGAGCGCTCATAGTCTGATGCAGGCTTTGGTGGAGGGTTATATAAGTTATCCAAGCAGCGCCTAACGACATCCGGATCTAGTCTTTGCCTTGGCTCGGGATTTTTCGGTGCAAAATCGGCATCCACCTCGGCCTTCGAGATGGCATCGGTTTCCTTGTCAGTCCTTTCATAAGGTAACTTCTCAGGAGTCTTGACTTTTGCCTTCTTTCTCTTTGTCCTCTTAGGAGGCGAACCGGTGGGCTTTCGCTTATTTAGCAACTTAGTGGGCTTAGTCGGCTGGACTCGCACCGAAGATGGAGACGGACTCGCGCTGGGGTCCCTCTGGAGTAGGGGTGGACTTAGAGGTGGCCGACTACTACTCGAAGGAGTCGGTGGCCTTGGTGCCGAGCCTGGAAACACGATGTGTTTCTTGTTCCATAGAACGAAACCATGCTTGACTTCTCCCAGTGTCTTCTCCTCGTCACCTCCAGGAATGTTAAGCTCCAGCATGTCAAATCACGACATCATTTCATCCACCCCGACACGAGCATAGTGAGCTGGAATCTGACCAAGATGGTAGCTTGC
This sequence comes from Puccinellia tenuiflora, assembly GCA_012064385.1. Lineage (NCBI taxonomy): Eukaryota > Viridiplantae > Streptophyta > Magnoliopsida > Poales > Poaceae > Puccinellia > Puccinellia tenuiflora. The sequence continues at coordinate 527,459 of QRDG01002507.1, forward strand.
TCCAGGTTGATTTGGTAAAGCATAGCCGACCGTCACCTTGAACGATATGTTCTTAATTGACATATGTAGCTCACAATCTTTCTTCTTCGTGACATCATCCGTGGGGTAGTGAGCCGCCGGCTGTTCGAATGTAGATGCTTCTAGCTACATGGAACCCACATTGTTTTTCCACTGATCAGATGGGACGGCATTGACTTCAGGACATTCTAGCTGCTGCTGAGATACCCTATGATGACAGATTGATTCCAGTTGCTACTGCTGCCGCTGCACCTTGCATTCCAATTCTGATAACCGGTCTGACTCCTTCTTCTTCTTCTTCTTCTTTCTCTGACGGCTTCTATAACTGTCAGCGTACTCCGGAAATCCTTTCTTCCACGAATGGGTCCATAGCCTCGACACCATCCACCGTGTTCAGGATTCCCGAGGGCGAGTGTCAGCTCGTCGTTCTCTCTCTCGGGCTGGTACTCTCCCTTTCGAACTTTTTCTATTGCATCCTCAAGGTCTTTGGTGATTGTTTCAACTTTTTCCTTCCATTTTCCGGTTGCAACAATCTGCCCTGTCTGTGGGTCCAATGCTGCCACATGCGCGTTGATTACCCCCAAGAGCAGGGGATCACTGTAGCACCTCTCAATGTGGAAGAAGGTATCGATCCGCAGGAGCAAGAAGGAAAAGTTATCTATTCCCTACAACTAAAGTGTCACAAGTTTTAGTTGATTATGCACTAAACAAGTTTAAAGAACAAGATGGTTGATTTAATGGATGGAAGTTTAATGTAACAAAACAAGAATGTGAAAGTGTCCCAATCCTCTTCAATGCAAGAGGACAAGACAAAGGTGTAAACGGTGCTTGGAAATAAGGCCTAGGGATCATACTTTCACTAGTGGACACTCTCAACAATAATAATATAATTGAATACATAGATATTCCCTCTTCACTATGCTACCCCGAACTATCTTCTAGTTGGATAACGAACACCAATCCATTATGTAGGGATACAAAAAGTACACCTTAAAGTTGCATTCCACATCTAGGGACACTTCATGCTTGTCACTATCCACATCCAAAGATAGTACTAACAAACACCACAATATCATAGAGACATCCAACACAAATAATAACTCATGATAAGTATTCATGTAATCTTTAGCCTAAGAGCCACACACGGTGCACACACTGTCAACTTCACACCATGGGACAAAGGTGACTCCTGCAATCACATCAATAAAACCACTTCAGTAGCATAATTCATAGGATAAAGAAGAGTACCATCTATGGATTCAACTAGATTACAAAGCTCATGATCACATAAAGATCACACCATGGGAGAGAGAGATAAACCACGTAGCTACCGGCATGAGCCCTCAGCCCCGAGGGAGACTACTCCCCCTTCATCATGGAGACGGTGGAGAGATGAGATGATCTTGTTGTAGAAGTTGATGATGAACATGCCGGAGGGGGGTGGAGCCATCCGGAGGTGGATTCCGGCGGCATTTCCCCCCTCCGATCTTCTTCGGCGGCAGCCTTCTGCCTCTCTATTTCTGGTTTTGTGTTTCTCCGCCGCCTCCCTTCGAAAAACGTCGGGGGACCTTTTATATAGGCGTTTTTAGGTCACGAGGATGCTTCAGGGCGAAGGATCGACGCAAACAGGGCCACGAGGGCTGAAATAGGTGGGCCCATGCGGCCTGGTACTGTAGCTGCGTGGGGCACCCTATTCTGGCCCTCCGGCCTCCGTTCGCTTGCTTCTTTCGCTCCTAGGTCTTCCTCCTTCCAAAATAATGATCCCCGTAAATTTATAGCTCATTATGACGTCGTTAAGGTCCTGAAACAAATAAAGAAAGAAATAGGGGTTTTCTGCATTCCATAAAAAGGGAAAATCATTATTAATTACCAAAAATCATTAAATAACAGTAATATACCCCTTATATGATGCAAATATGAATGAAAAACAAGTATTATAATGCAAAGTTCATGTATGCATTTTAGATGCATCAATATCCCCAAGCTTAACTCATGCTCGTCCTCGAGTATGAAAGTGATAAAACTAACATGAACTTTGCAATATAATCACAACATGGATATAAAAGATGATAGCTACTGCTACATAAAGTCAAATGATTCATTATTTAAAGAGGTAGCAATATGCAAACAGTTTATAAATTGATATCAAGTATTCAATGCAAGGATGATCAATGATAGTTCACAAAGTGTAACATAAAAGATAGTATTATGGACATTTTTACTTTTGCATACTTGTGGTCCATAGAGTGTAGATGAAAATCTGAATATAAAAGGTGGACACTTTGGAAAAGATATATAAATGAGTAGAGGTCAAACATGCATAAGTTTCATCTATCCTCCAAACTATTCTACTTAAGTTATTGATTGCAATGGTAATACTTGGTGTAAAGCTCTCATTGCCCTATCATAGCATCTTGAATGATTAAAGTTTAATGTAAAAGCAAGTATGAGTAGTGGCCTTGATAAAGCAAAGGTTAGATGTCTCATGCCCCTTGAATACAAGTACCTACACCATGATTACTCAACTTGGGAAACAAAGCAAGTTTAAGTTATCTATCATTATAAGTAATAATGGTATCATCAAGAGTCTCAACTGGGGTACCTCTTGTCCCATGATATGGATCAAGCCCACATCAAAACAACAAGACAAACAAACATAATGAACAATCTCAACACCCTTTTTATTTACCACTAGACATAGCTTTTTATTGTAGGGTGTATCACAGAAAGTTCAAAATAGCATGTAAGTAAATTTCCACCATGAATGATGCATGGCTTATATGAGCGGCCCAGGTTTCTCTCTAACCATTTATACAAACTCATTTAAACTTGCTCTATTTCCACATTATTTCACCATGATAGGCATCCATAAACAAAAGTACATGATATCGACTAAATAAATGATGGAACATGTTGAAAGCTTTGCATGTGATAGCACATATGGGCTAACTCCCAACCTTAAACATTTATCAAGCCACTATCATCATAATATTAATCACAATGGTTCATGTTTATGAAATGCAAGTAAAGTGTGCATCAAGTTCGCGAGAGCTTTTTAACCAACTTTTCCCAATACAATAAATAACATAATCATTTTCATTTAGAGGTAAAGATAACACAAATAACATGATAAACATACTCGGAATAGCATAAAGCTAATAGGTAGATATGGTGGATTCACTGGAAAACTTTGGTTGAAGGTGTTGGAAACAAGTTTTTACTTGTTGGAATTTTTGGGCTAGCATCAAACAATATTGGACAGAATCTGTCTAGAAAACTGGCAGCAGAAAAACGTATTTTTCTACCTGACTTACACATGTCTAAAAATTCTGAAAAAATTCATTCAATCAGAGGATGAATAGTTGCAGTTACAGTAAAAATATCAGCTCATTCGGAGTTACAGAATAAGAATTAAAAATCAAACCGTGCACATACTTGTGCTGGAATGAAATCTCCGTATGCGAAATAACAACTTTTTCATACCAAAATGGGTAAAACTTGGCACTTTATTAATTATTCCAGAAACTAAACTAAAAACTAAGTCTCTTGTTACAGCAAGAGTACACAAAGAAAATCAAAAATAAAAACAACCGGGTTGCCTCCCGTAAAGCGCTTTCTTTGTAGCCATATAGCTAGGCTTACTTACTCGGTATCAAGATGGTTGGAGTGAGGTGGCTTGGCATCCCCAAGCTTAAATTCTTGTACTTACTTGATATATGTAGGGTGAGCCTAGGGGTAACATCCCCAAGCTTGAGTGTTTGTCCCTCTTGATCTTTGTTTATCGCCCTCAATTCTTCCACTTGAAAATTCTTTTTACACAAAACTCAACATAAAATTTGATTAGAGGGGTTAGTGTCTTCATAAATTAAATCCTCAAAGGTACAGAAAAGACATATCATGAGTTGATTCTAAACATTAGCTACTGTTACTTATGGTTGTGCATTGCTCTTTGATCAATAGAACCACACAAAACACAAGTAATGAGAGTAATGCAAAATAAAGACAGAATCTGTCAAAAACTGAGCAGCCCGTAAAGAGTGAATTTTTAGAGGCACTTACGTTGCTCAAATCAGAAAACTTTGAACTAATTAATTGTGTAATAATACCTGAAGATTTCTGTCGTAAAATATCAAGTCAAAATTAATTTTCTGTGATGTTTAACATTTTTCGCAGTGAAGCTCAGGAATCTGTTTTCTGGACAGCAAATCACTATTGTTTGATTCTACCTCTCAAAAGAGGTTATTTAATGATGCTCACATATGAATAAGAACTGAAATGCAAAAGAGAGCATCAAGAGAAAAATATGAAACACATTTAAGTCTAACCCACTTCCTATGCATTGGGATCTTGTAAGAAAATAAATCAATGAAGCATATAGTAATTAGCATAGGAAGGTAAAGCAAGTGCAACATTAAAACCTTCAACATAAAGAGAGGAAACATAGTATTATTGAGATATTTAGAGACATATTTCCCTCTCTCATAATAAATTTCAGTGTCATCATGAACAAACTGAACAACATAAGTATCATATAAAGCATTCTTGTCATGATTCACATGCATAAAAGTATTATTATTACTCTCCACATAAGTAAAATCCTTCTCATTAGTAATAGTGGGAGTAAAACTACCATAGCCATCATTGTAATCATCATATATAGGAGGCATATCATGATCATAATAAACTTTATGCTCAATAATAGGTGGACTGAAAATAGTATCATCAAAGCAAATTTCCTCCTCAAAGCTTGGGGGACTAAAAAGATCATAATCATCAAAACCGGCATCCCCAAGCTTGCAATTTTCCATAAAAATAGCAATAATGACATTCAAAGAGATCATACTAATAACATTGCTACTAGCATGATTGTTATGCAAATAAAGATCCATAGGTTTTTTAATTTTCTCTTCAAAAGCATCATGACCAATTTCAAGATAAATTTTATAAAGCTCTCTATTTTTTTATTGTTTTCCATTTTCTAAATTTTTTGGGTTTTTGATAAATGCAAAACTGAAAGAAAAATCTAGTGCAAACAAGAATAGAAACTTAAGCGCTACGCTCCCCGGCAATGGCGCCAGAAAAGTACTTGATAACCCCCAAGAGCAGGGGATCACTATAGCACCTCTCAATGTGGAAGAAGGGTATCGATCCGCAGGAGCAAGAAGGAAAAGTTATCTATTCCCTACAACTAAAGTGTCACAAGTTTTAGTTGATTATGCACTAAACAAGTTTAAAGAACAAGATGGTTGATTTAATGGATGGAAGTTTAATGTAACAAAACAAGAATGTGAAAGTGTCCCAATCCCCTTCAATGCAAGAGGACAAGACAAAGGTGTAAATGGTGCTTGGAAATAAGGCCCAGGGATCATACTTTCACTAGTGGACACTCTCAACAATAATAATATAATTGAATACATAGATATTCCCTCTTCACTATGCTACCCCGAACTATCTTCTAGTTGGATAACGCACACCAATCCGTTGTGTAGGGCTACAAAAAGCACACCTTAAAGTTGCATTCCACATCTAGGGACACTTCATGCTTGTCACTATCCGCATCCAAAGATAGTACTAACAAACACCACAATATCATAGAGACATCCAAGACAAATAATAACTCATGATAAGTATTCATATAATCTTTAGCCTAAGAGCCACACACGGTGCACACACTGTCAACTTCACACCATGGGACAAAGTTGACTTCGGCAATCACATCATTAAAACCACTTGAGTAGCATAATTCATAAGATAAAGAAGAGTACCATCTATGGATTCAACTAGATTACAAAGCTCATGATCACATAAAGATCACACCATGGGAGAGAGAGATAAACCACATAGCTACCGGCATGAGCCCTCAGCCCCGAGGAAGACTACTCCCCCTTCATCATGGAGACGATGGAGAGATGAGATGATCTTGCTGTAGAAGTTGATGATGAACACGCCGGAGGGGGGTGGAGCCCTCCGGAGGTGGATTCCGGCGGCGTTTCCCCCCTCCGATCTTCTCCGGCGGCAGCCTTCTGCCTCTCTGTTTATGGTTTTGTGTTTCTCCGCCGCCTCCCTTCGAAAAACATCGAGGGGACTTTTTATATAGGCATTTTTAGGTCACGAGGATGCTTCAGGGCGAAGGATCGAAGCAAACGGGGCCACGGGGGCTGAAATAGGTGGGCCCACACGGCCTGGTACTTTAGCCGTGTGGGGCACCCTATTCTGGCCCTACGGCCTCCGTTCGCTTGCTTCTTTCGCTCCTAGGTCTTCCTCCTTCCAAAATAATGATCCCCGTAAATTTATAGCTCATTATGGCGTAGTTAAGGTCCTGGAACAAATAAGGAAAGAAATAGGGGTTTTCTGCCTGCGCAGGATAAATTCCATAAAAAGGGGAAATCATTATTAATTATCAAAATCATTAAATAAAAGTAATATACCCCTTATATGATGCAAATATGAATGGAAAACAAGTATTATGATGCAAAGTTCATGTATGCATTTTAGATGCATCACGCGTACAACCAGAACTTAGACCTCTCGGGCCAGTCCACTGTCTGTGGAATGATCCCTTTAGAAAGCAGTTTTGCTTCAAAGGCTTCCCACTTAGGCACGGATGTCTTGTAGCCACTTGTCCCCAAACGATGGTGATATGTCTTCTTCGCAGCATTTGCCTTATTTATGGCCGATCGGGCCACAGCGGAAGATGATTCCTTATACGCCACAAATACGGGTCAGTCATGTTTTATCTTCTCTAGTGCTCCAGTGAACTCTGGAGCTTGTTTGTTCTTCCGATAATTACCCCATAATGTTTTCTTCCAGCTCTGGAATTGTACGGCCATCTTCTTAAGAGTCCACTCCATGACTTTCTCCTTCTTGTCATCTGTGAGACCTTGCAGTAGGTTGACATGTGTCAAGAGCGTCTCCCAAAGCATTTATTTTCTTCTTTCGTCGACATAAGTAGCTCCACTGTCCACGTCCTTCGGCTTATGCCATTCTTGAAGGGTGATCGGGATCATGTCCCTAACAAGAGCTTGATGACCCACAAGTGCAGGGGATCACAATAGTCTTCGCAGGTAGTATAACCCTAATTTATTGATTCAACACAAGGGGAGCTAAAGAATATTTATAAGCCTTAGCAGTTGAGTTGTCAATTCAACCACACCTGAAAAGGATTTCTCTCGAAGCAATTTATCAATAGTAATAGTAATTTGATGGCAGCAATAGAACAGTAACAGTAGTATTAAAATAAAGGCAACAATGGTGACAGCAGAAATATGATTGTAAATAGCAGGATTAAAAACACCGCAGACATAGGGATAGATAGATGGGCGTTGCATGAATAAGATAGCTTATGAAATAAACATGACTAGGCACGAAGCAAAATAAAGATAGCATCCAAGTATTACACAATCATAGGCGTGTATTCCTAATTTAGCCATACAAGCTTGCAATAAGAACTTGCACGACATCTTTTGTCCTGCCATCCGGTTTCAGCCGGGCCAATTAAGGAACAAATGACAATTAAGGTGACGTGGGGTTACCACGCCAAATCCCTCGGAGGTCATCCTTGGGTTGAGAGAAAAGGAGAAGATGGTGGTGTTAGTAGATCCTTCGGCTGACAAGCAAGATTTACACAGGTTCAAGCCCCCGAAGGTAACAGCCCTACGTCCTGCTTGTCTGGTATGGATTGATGAATTTTTACAAGAGGATTACAATGGCGAGATCGGGATGTATGATCTCGCTAGGGTTACAGTGGCGAGTATGAGTGTATCCCCTAGTCGGAGGCCCTCCCAGCCCTGAAATAGTGGGGCTGAGTCTCGGTATCCTTTACCGACTAGGGCTACAATTCGTAACCGACGTAGCCTTGATTTCACTTGGGCTTGTTTCCTTCGGTATGGGCCTTCCTCTCGTCCTTGCTCCATGGGCTGCCATCGGTGCTTGAACACCAAATATCCAAACCGTGGGGCACCCGAAGGGTACACCCACGTCATAAGGTGTTCCTTTTAATAGAACATCGGAGCAAAGCATTAACACATAATGAATACATATAACCCTCAAGTTACCAACCATTCCCATCGATGTCCCCGTTTCTGTCACTCGGGGTCTCCGGTTCCGGTTGACAACAAGTGCATACAATTAGTAGATAGAACCCAAAACATCAATTATATTCATGAAGACATAAAGTGTTCAGATCTGAAATCATGGCACCCAGGACCAAAGTGACAAGCATTAAGCATAACTAATTGTACCAACGATGATTAACACAATTACAGGATACTAGGCATCATGCCCTAACAATTTGGTATCGAATTACACGAGCAATCTTATTCAATCCCATCCATCCCCTTGCCTACAGCAGGGAACTACTCACACATGGATGGGGATTTCATGGATGGTTGATGGAGAGGCATTGGCAGTGACGATGGTGGCGATCTCCCCTCCGACAGGGTGCCGGAACAGTGATCCTGGACCCCGAATTTATGTTTCGTGATGGTGGCGGAGCTCTGTAAGGTTTCTGGAAAAAGTGATCGGGGGTTCAAATTTTTAGGTCAAAGGGAGGTTATATGCGAAGGGGCACCGAGAGGTGATGTCCCAGGGGCAGGGGCGGCCCTCGGCCGCGGCCTAGGTCCCACCCACGGGTGGGACCCGCCCTTGCTCCTGGGGTGTCCCCCCTTGTGGTCTTCTGGCTATGTGGCTATTTTCCCTCAAAAATTCCTTTTCTGATTTTTCTGGAATTTTCCGCGAACTTTTGAACCCTGCACAAAAGAAAGACACCAGATGCAATTCTGCTGAAAACAGTATCAGTTCGGGTTAGTTCCAAACAATTCATGAAAAGTCAGAGGCAAAACAATAGCAAAGTGTTTGGAAAAGTAGATACGTTTGCGATGTATCAGAGCTCCGCATTGATTTATAAATTTACGGCGGCTCTCTATGGGTTTAGCGGTTCGCCATCATCACTCACATTGTCGATCGATGTCCTTGCATCATCATCGCCCAACCTTTTGGTCGGGCCTCGTTTCTTTGGCGTAGATCGGCTCGATCCGGAGGGCTGAAAGAAAAATGATTCATTAATACGTGCAATACAAATCAATTAATGCATCTAGTGATCAACAGTGGCTAGCTTAATATACCTCACCGGAGTTTGTTAAGGCCCCTTCGTTATCTCTGCTTTGTTCTAGCTCAACCCCCTCACCGAAGTCGTTCAAAAACTATGAGCTGAAATCGTCTCCACCATGTGCACCTTCATATATTATCTGACGCATTGCTCTTCATATTCGTCATCTCTGTCGCGAGGGTCCATAGCTTAACTACAAACAATTTAGAATATGTAAAAAATGGCTAACAAATTACTTCTAACATAACTAGCAAATTTAAAATTTTAGCCTAATAGCTAATTTATACCAACTACTAGCAAATTTAAATTCATAGCAACTACAACTTAAAATTCATAGCTAATAGCCTAATAATTTATCTTCTAACAAATTAGTTCTAACACTAATTTTGCTAACACTAATTTTCGTCTAACAAATTATTGCTATACATAATTTTAATCTTTAGACAAATTTTAAAAACTAACCTAATAATAAAATCTAATAGTAAAATGTTGTCGGAGCGTTGTTGATCTTCACTTCATATGCGTCCTCGATATTGGCACTCGGTCTACCGGGGTGAACAAAACACGGGAAAAGGAAAATAACATTCAACCATGGCATAATTGTGGTATATCATTCAACCAGAAAAGTTTGTTTAGTTCTCCTAAATAACCATGATTCAAAGTTGTTGAAATATGTATGAATTTGATACAAATATACAGATCACACTTTTCTGAACATTGTGGTATATCATTATAATTTTTTGATAATCAGAACAAAAGATATGGACGGGCATTCTTTCACTTAAGCACACTACACAGTTCTACATAATTCCAGCTTGGTGAGGAGCTGGCGAGCATGGACGCGTCGAGAAGAACCAGGAATTGGCGACGCTGGGACCAAAATGGTCACCGGAGAAGCTCCGGCGACGACCACCCGTGGCAGCGCATGGAGGCTCGCAGCGGCAAGCCGCTACATCGCGGCAAGGAGAGGGCAAAGAGGTGCCGGAGCATCACACGCTCACCATGAGGACGGCCGGCCAGATGGTCTTAGAGGTCGGAGGAGGCCGCACGGCGACGGAAACTTGCCCGTGGCATCGAGGTCGACGAGATGGCGGAGTGCGTCGGGAGCGGCTCACCGAGGTGGTGGAGGAGGGGACGGGGCTGGGGCTACGGCGGGAGCAGCTCTGTTGGTGCAGCAGGAGAGGAGCTCGGACGGTGCGGCGAACCTGGCGGCGGCAGACGCAATCGAGCAGGGCTTTGCCACTGGGGAGATAGAAACAGACGCGACGAGAATGGGGATCGGGGGGCACCGGTGGGAGATAGAAAGGCAAAAAAAGGCGTCTAGTTAGGTCCTCTAGTCCCGGTTCGTGCTACCAACCGGGACTAGAGGTATACCTTTAGTACCGGTTGGTAGCACCAACCGGGACAAAAGTTTTTTTGGGCCGCCTCGGAAATTTGCGCGTGCGAGCGGCCCTTTAGCCCCGGTTGGTATTACCAACCAGTACTAAATGGGCTTTTGGACCGAAATTTTGCACGCGAAGCCCATTTTAATTTTTATTTAATTTATTTTTTAAAAGAATGTAATAAAATTATAAAATCAATATCTTTCGATCTGCTTATCATAAAATGCAAGTAATATATAAAATTGTTCAGAAAAAATGTAATATATCTATATATTACAAATTCATTGATGTTTCAAATTATTTTCTATAAATTTGTAAAAATCATATCTATTCATTTAATTTATATCTATTGATTTTGTAGATCTATTCATTTCATTCATATCTACTGATTTAATTATCCAAATAAAGTCAAATTACTTTCTATAAATTTGTAAAAATCATATCTATTGGTTTAATTTATATCTATTGATTTTTTATATCTATTCATTTCATTCATATCTATTGATTTAATTGTCCAAATAAAGTCAAATTATTTTCTATAAATTTGTAAAAATCATATCTATTGATTTGATTTATATCTATTGATTTTTTATATCTATTCATTTCATTCATATCTATTGATTTAATAGTCCAAATAAAGTCAAATTATTTTCTAAAAAAATTAAAAATCATATCTATTGATTTAATTTATATCTATTAATTTTGAAAAACATAAATATTGAAATTAATTAAGTTACAAATTACATATACCTCACAAGCTAGTCCGGAAGTACTTTCGAGTGGAACAAATTTTCGAGTGATTGCACTGATTTGTTGTGGCTAAAGACCAGCAACCATCAACCGGGACTAAAGACCAGCAAAAGATAAGGCACACATATCAACATGTTGGCCACGTATGGAGCCCCTTCGTGTGATCTGAAGGCCAGGAGTTGTCCTTTGCAAGGTTGAAGATGCAAAGGTGAAGCATTGCCTTAATCTTTGCCTATAAGTACCAACCATGAGGAGGAAGAGGAAGAACAAGAGCACATCAACAGCAAAAAGAGCAGACAGAGGACTCCTCTACGCCAGAGCTTCTCGAATATGTCCCAGTGACCTAGGACATCTTCGAGGAGCTCGGCATAGAAGCGTTCTCTCAGGGATAAGAGGGTTCATATTGTAGTCAAGCTAGTTCGGAAGAGGAAGACAGAGGACTCCTCTACGCCAGAGCTTCTCGAAGATGTCCTTCGGCAGTGACCTAGGACATCTTCGAGGAGCTTGGCATAGAAGCGTTCTCTCGGGGATAAGAGGGTTCATATTGTAGTCAAGCTAGTCCGGAAGACGAAGAGAGAGGACTCCTCTACGCCTGAGCTTCTCGGAGATGTCCTTGGGCAGTGACCTAGGACATTTCGAGGAGCTCGGCATAGAAGCGTTCTCTCAGGGCTAAGATGGTTCATACTGTAGTCAAGCTAGTCTGGAAGATGAAGACAGAGAACTCCACTACGCTAGAGCTTCTCGAAGATGTCCTTCGGTAGTGACCTAGGACATCTTCGAGGAGCTCGGCATAGAAGCGTTCTCTCAGGGATGAGAGGGTTCATACTGTAGTCAAGCTAGTCCGGAAGACGAAGAAAGAGGACTCCTATACGCTAGAGCTTCTCGAAGATGTCCTAGGTCACTGACACTAGTGGAGACTGGCCCTATTGTCCCGGGCCGTGAGGGCCTTTTGTCGCGGTTGGCCAACCGCGACAGCGGAGCCAGGATAATGGTCCAACCATTAGTCGCGGACCTGTCACCAGCAGGGACAAATGGTCCTCAACCTGGCCGTGCTGGGGGCAGAACCTTTAGTCGCGGTTCGTATAACGGGCTGTGACTAATGATTCTCTGCCGCGGCAGAAATTTGGGCACTTTCTGTGCCGCGGCAGAGAATTCATTTTGGTTGGGGTTTAGGATTTACTAATTCTCTGCCGCGAATTCTCTGTCGCGGCAGAAATTTGGGCACTTTCTGTGCCGTGGCAGAGAATTCATTTTGTTTTATTTTATTCATTTCTTTTCTTTATTTCAAAATAGTTTTCGTATATTTCTACGCTACCACATATTGTACACGATCGAGCATACATATATATACAACTTTGATAGTTACAGGGAGATCACAATTACCGGGACTAAGCCCGTCTATTCGATTACACGGCCCGGGATCATCGGTTGCGCCTATTATTCACACTAAATTCTCCGGCGTCGTCTACCATCTCTTTCAGCAAAAATCCCGCCAGTTCCTCTGCAATTGCTATTACGCGTTGCTCCGGTAGGACCTTTTCCCGCATTCTCTCGAACTATATAAGAAAAGGAGATCAATATGAACATCAATCATGATAACAAAAAGTGAGGTAATAAAATAATGTTGTGAACGTATTTCTTACGTCGACTCTATAATCTTTGTGCTTAGTGGTAAACGTGCGAATAAACTCGCAAACATAGTATCCACATAGTTGCGTCCCCGATGGCTGCCTCGCGCACTTTACGAGAATAGAATTCAATCAAAATAATAATCTAGCATCAAAATAATAACTGTATTGAAACTAGAAGTAAAGAGATGCGCGGTCATATCTCGTACTACTTACCGAGACCAAAGTAAACGTCAGCTTCTCACTAAAGGAACCCGTCACCACACTCCTGACCCGGTTCCAAACCCTGCCCGGCAAAGAAAATGAATTAATGAATGAGTTAATTCATTAACTGATTGATGCATGTAAAATGCATACATGAACTTTGCACTATAACACTTGTTTTCCATTCATATTTGCATCATATAAGGGGTATATTACTATTATTTAATGAGTTTTGGTAATTTATAATGATTTCCCCTTTTTATGGAATTAATCCTGCGCAAGCAGAAAACCCCTATTTCTTTCTTTATTTGTTTCAGGACCTTAACGACGTCATAATGAGCTATAAATTTACGGGGATCATTATTTTGGAAGGAGGAAGACCTAGGAGCGAAAGAAGCAAGCGAACGGAGGCCGGAGGGCCAGAAGAGGGTGCCCCACGCGGCCTGGTACTGTAGCCGCGTGGGCCCACCTCTTTCAGCCCTCGTGGCCCCGTTTGCGTCGATCCTTCGCCCTGAAGCATCCTCGTGATGTAAAAATGCCTATAAAAATAGTCCCCCGATGTTTTCCAGAAGGAGGCGGCGGAGAAACACAAAACCAGAAACAGAGAGACAGAAGGCTGCCGCCGGAGAAGATCAGAGGGGGGAAACACCGCCGGAATCACCTCCGAAGGTCTTCTCCATCCCCCTCCGGAGTCTCCATCAACACCACCGCCAAGACCAGCACCATCTGATCCAGCAACATGGTTTCACAACTGCATCCGTCTGTGTATAGGTGTAATCGCACACGCTCAGGCGTAGTTGGTTGTGTGTGTCTGTTGTTTATCGCAAACGTTTTGTTGAAAGTCAATAGTTTGTTTTTACAAAACTATCACACACGTTTTGTATTTTAATTAAAGACCATTTCTATATGCTTTTCACCAGCTCTCAACCCATGCATATATCAAGAATATATATGATCCAGTAGCAAATCTCAATTATACAAGATTAGGCATAACTGAAATAATTTATTTCATCTGGCTCCTCTTGGGACAAAGTTATTATCGTCCAAAACGAAGCTAACTAGCTGGTGCAACCACCTGGCCCCCCATAGTAGAACATGTTGCCTTGTACGTTAAGGCGAAATACACCGGTTTGATAGCATTTTTCTCTCTTAAAGGCATGAAGGTTATCCGCAAGAGGATCGTAACCTCGACCACTCATGTCAACAAACTGGACATTACGAAAAGATGCCGCTGAATCGCTACTTGGCCACTTCCCGTTGCCCATTGGTGGACTAATCACAGCGTTGTCCGATATGGCACATCCACCCCATGCTACATAGCCAACACGTTCTTCCAGGTTTGGGAGAAGATTTTTTGGCCAATAACCTACAGGGCTAAGGTTATTGATATCATGTCCGAAGTACAACCACCAGTGTCCATTTTTTATACTCTGTATTGGCAATGTAAACAAAAAAACACCTCCATGAGTAACTATTAAAAAGGAACATTTCGATGAAATGCCACCCAATATAAATATGTGCCTAGCTATGATGCAAAAATAAAGTATATTATTTTCGCTTTGCCCGGAAGTAGATTTTTTTTTTGTCAACTCGTAAATTAAGCATGTCTAAACCTTGTACACCTACTTACCACTATTTTCCAACACGATCTAATATGTCAAAAACATTTTAAAACAAATAATCAGAATTTTATTGATAGGTCTACAAGCGAGTCTACACTGAAGCAAACCTAAGTAAGAAGTGCTTATTTCATTTACTCGCGTCCTTATACTTTTTAATGTTCAAATTTGTATTATGGAACTTTTCGATGAATGGAATTACCTAGATTTTTTCTAATTTGTCTGTGAGTTTACCATGTTTTGAAATCATACCTTATATATCTTCAATGTAATATTCATTTGTGCACTGGATGTCTCCAAAATATCCCCAGGTTTTATAGTAGAAACATTTACGGGTACAAAGCCTTCACACTCCAAGTTAGCACATCCATCCTTCCCATCGGTCTTCCTCCGTGAAATAAAAAACACAAAGTAAGAATACATTTTTTAAACACGTGTCTTTACAGAAAATAAAATATTCTACTAATTCACGTCATACCGTCCAGTATGCGTATAAATGTGTTTTGCTATCACCGTAATGGTCAGGGCTGATCTGTACAAAATATGGGTTAGCTTATTGCTAATAGAGAGAGCAAAATAGAGGCAAACTTTACCGCCCATCCAGCTTGAATTCTGGTCGTGAAGTTGACGTCCTCAATCCAAATATTAGCTCCAATTACTTTGCACTTCTCCAAATTTGGAAAATTGTAAACATCAATTGTGGCCATAGCACCAATATATTTGACTTTGGTTGAATCGTATCTGTATCCACAACACTGCAGTAGACAAGGTTGTGTGTGTTTTAATTGACATGAGACATCATCCAATCCTTAGATATAAAATAAATATGCAGGAAATCTTTATCGATACAATCCAGAAAAAACTTTATCGAGTGGGGATATTTGGCTCCTAGTCGGGTTCTCGAGCCGCATAGGCAACAGTCGGACCACAATTGGGTGCTCTTTCTCCCAACGACAAGCGTGCTCTACCAGTTAACTGTGGCAGCTAAAACTAGGACAAGGTTGGCAGCTGGCATTGGGATGATGGTGAGCTGGTCATCCAGATCCAGTGGTAGAAGTTGTCGTTAGTTAACCATCATGTTCTCCCTATCTGTCTGAACCCCGACAAGATCCCGGTGAACATCCTACATGGGGAGGCTGGGTAGGGAGGTTTGGTGAGCTGCTCTGGTTTAGATCCGACGATGGAAGGCGGGTTCGCAAAATCCAACCGTATTTTGTTACTTATTTCCCGATCCATTTTTATCTTGAATTTCTTGTGCTCGATCTTGGCCAAATCCAGTGATTGAAGAAAAGAGTGACACAACAGTTTACTCGCAACTAATTTTATTATCAAAGAAAAAAGAAGAATAGACACAACAATTTACTCGCATTATAACACTTAAATTTGTTAGCGATAAAAAACAAGAATAAAGACAATTCGGTGCGTCAATAGAAAATGCAATACTTTCTGAAACCACTGACAGTACTGGTACCACAGGATCTTTGACGAGCTTCTGTAACACTTTGAGTAAATAATATTCCGTAGATAAAAATAATAATAAAAAGTTTATATAGGAGTTGAGGTTGTCTGCCTCACTAAATCAAGGACAAACATTTGGAACTTACGTGTGCTATTGCATCCACTGCTCGGGTCGAAGAAACAACAAACAATAGTAGTACCAAAATCCAAACATTTGGTGGCATGTTGCAAGCGTGATCACGAATAGCACAAACGATTTTAGAGATAGAGAGGGAGCGCCCACAAACTGCAGTACTAAGCAACACTCATCTAGTCTGACGTCCCAAGTGCTTGGCACAAGCTAAATATAAGATTGATGATAGCGGATATCCTATACTAGGGAGAATTTACTGTACACGTACTGGACATATCTCTTAATCAAGAAAATTAATGATTTCAGGTTGGTGAGAAATCTTCACAGCTTGAAGGTAATTAAATTTCTTGATTCTTCCATATCTCGGTAATAATTAGATACATTAATAAGATAATCCTTCATATTTCAACCAATTTTTTTCTTGATTTAAAGATACACAACGTATATTTTAACCATCCTTCAATGATGTCCCTCGCTTCTAATACAGGTCTATTTCTTTCTCCTCTAAACATATTCCCTTTCCTGTTTACATTTGATCCCTAAAATTATTTAAACATCACATCCTAAACTACTATAAACACTTTTACGGTATCATGGTACTTCGAAAAAAAATTGGAGTACAAAGGGCAAAAAAAATTACTCCGGTAAAATTTGACAATCCAAACTTTCATAAAAAAAAAAGTGACAATCCAAACAAACCATGTGGCGATCCTCCCTCACCGGATCTGCTAATCGCCTTCTCTCCCGTCTCCGGCGCCCTGCTGTATGCGATGCCGGCGGGCAGGCTTTCGTCGCTGCAGTTCTTGGCGACGCAAATCGACGTGCATACGCCTTGGACACGGCTGTCTTGGACGGCGCAAAACCATGGTCCCCTAAGTCCCGGCGGCATCTCTACATGGTGCTCGACGAGATGAATAAGGGGCACGGTATCTACAAGCTCGACGCGTGGGAGGGGATCCGAGAGGTGTTCGACATCAAAGCCTGGCACCTGGCAAGTCACTACCTCTGCTCGTGCGACGTCCCGGACCTCCTCGGCGATGTGGAGCTCTCTGGGCCCAAGTGGAAGGTATGCAAAGAGGAGCTCACGTTCACCGAGGATGCCTTGAGCCGTGCCCTCGTCCACACTGGACGTGGAAGGTTTTGCCTTGTCGAGACAACGTTGGCGCCGCTCAAGGAGCAGACCAAGTGTCGTGGGGTTGTCACGGCAAGTTCTTCCTCAGAGAAGATGAGTTCCGGGGCCATTGATGACTGAAGTACGTAGGAACGGTTAATCTCGCCAAGGAACAAGGATTTACCCAGGTTCGGCCCCTCTGATTCGAGGTAAAGACCTACTTCCTGCTTCTATGTTATTGCTCTTGATTATATCTCGATTACAAGGACCCGGCTCCTACAACTCAGGAGCCGGCGACTTCTCTCTGGTGGCTAGGGTTTCTCTCTACTGGTTCAAGCTTAGCTTACTACGATCCAGGACCCCCCTTATAAAGGTGGCGGGTCCCTGGACTTACAATCTGTCTCGAGTTCTACTCACACACGGAGTCCTACTCTAGGCTTTGTCCTTCCAAACTAGAACTCCGGGTTGTACTTGGACTCCATCTTTGGACGTGTCCCCTTCTCCACACGGGCCTTGGTCGACTTGTCTCCAGCCCAGCCCATGTGACTTGTCTCGTGACTCGGCGTTGGCCTTCTTGGTCTTGGCGGGTCTACTTTCCGGGTCCATGGGCCTACCTATAAAGTATCCCCCCATCAGTAGCCCCCGAATTTATCTTGGGTGCAGCTTTGTCGGCTTCCTCTATCTTCTTGATTTTATTCCTGACTCGACTCTTGGGGTCGACTCCTTCTGTCGACTCCTTCACTCCGAGTCACAAGCTCAGAAGTCGCTAGCTGCTAGCTCCAAGATGAATTCCTGCAATTAAAACATAACACACGTAAAATGAATCCGTCCTGTCCTTTTGTACAAGTCCACCGCTCTAGCTCTTTATAGCACTTGGCCGAGTCTGTGGCTATTCCTGTACACTACTCTGTCAATTTTCAACTCTTTAAGTCATAGGACTCGGCTTTCTGGAACAAGCCAACTCTTCTTCCACCTCTGTAGCCTTAACCTTTAACTGTTGAATCGTTACCCACGATTTTACCGCGGGCCCCCACTGTAAACCTCTAGGGTTTTTACCCTCTTATAAATGTCAAAGGGTAAGAACTAAAACCTCTACAGCCTTTTCATTCCCCAAACTTTCTGTCTCCCCTGCACTCATTTCTTTCCCGCGCAGCGCTCCCCTCTTGCACCGCACGTACGCCATGGCCCCCAAGCGCCCCACCAAGGGCACCTCTAAGGCCAAGGCCCCTTCTGCAAGCAGGATTGTCGACATTGCTACCGAGGCCGCCGCCGCCGCACCTGCCTCGAAGAGATCTATCTCCGCCGATTGGGGCGGTTCAACCATCACGGCGGAGCAACTGAAATCGCACCGCCTAGCTGGCCTTCTTCCTTTGAGCGTCAAGGCACGAGCTCCTGGGGATGAATCGGTGCCTTCTCCGGCAAAGGGCGAGGTCGTTATCTTCGCGGAGCACCTTTTCCGCGGTTTCACGCCCCCCGGTAACTTGTTCTTCCGCCAGCTCCTCGAGTTCTATAAGCTGCGGATTCACGATCTTGCGCCCAATTCCATTCTTACCCTATCCAACTTCGTTGTTCTCTGTGAGGATTACCTCCAGATTGAGCCAGACCTAGATCTATGGCTCGAGTTGTTCTACTGCAACCCCCAACCTGAAACCTCCGGGGGCCCTCTCTTACAGTGCGGCGCTGTAGCTCTCCAGCGTCGCCTAAATTCTGTCTTCCCTAAGCCAGTTTTTCCAAACCGCATCAAAGACTGGCAAAAAACCTTCTTTTATTGCAAGGACACCTCTCCTGAGGATGAACCTAAGCTCCCTCAATTTTCTGAGAGCCGACTGGAGGTGACTCCTGCTATGAAAGCCAGATGTTCAGAGGCCGCCCGGCCCAAAGTCGAGTCATTGATCCTTAGAATCCGGGCTCTCCTCTCTCATGACCTGGAAAACATGGATCTCGTCCGCTGCTGGACCACCTGGAGAATTCAACCGTTGAGTCCCACGACCCGGCTCATCTGCTCGTATACCAGGTGTGTCACTGATGATCTCAGGATGACAGATAAGCTGTCTGACGGTCCTGAACTTGGTCGATTGATCAAGAAGCTGACTGGAAAGATGGTGAAGGACCAGGCCCACTTTGGGCTCTAACCTTTCTGCTCCACCTGCCCAGCTCCTGCTGTAAGTACTTTAACTATCTTTCCTTCTTGCTTGCTTGTATTGCCTCAATTTACTAACTCACACTTTCTGTTTCCTCTCTGCAGCTTACCGACTCCTTCTGGAAGTCGACCCTTGAAACTGACAAGGGCAAAGGGAGTATCTCTGCTGCTGCAGAGATTGTTGAAGAAGAAGAAGCCAGCGAGGAGTCCTCTAAAGAGGCTACTGCCGCTGGTGAGGAGAATGAAGATGAGGAGTCCTCACCTGAGGNGAGATGAGTGCTGAAAAGTATCTCACCAAGATGACCGTTTTCGTTCTGAGCTTGCTGCTGCCGGCAAGATCATTGATGATGATGAGATGGTCAGCTATATTGTCAGTGGTCTGGATGGTACGTACAATGCATTAGCTGACAGAGTCAATGCAACACCTGGTATTCCTCTTGATGATGTTATGAACCAGATAAGTGCATATGATATGAGGCAGACACTCTTGGCTGACATTGACACTGAGGCCGGATCCTTTGTTTCCTCTGCCAATCTCAGTAGTCGCTCTGGTGGTGATACTCGTGGTCGCTCTCCTGACCATGGTCGTGATGATAGGCGTCGTGATGACAGGCGCCGTGATGACTGGCGCCGTGATGACGGACGCCGTGATGATGGACGTCGAGATGACAGGCGCCGTGATGATTGGCGTCGTGATGATAGGCGCCGTGATGATGGGCGCCGTGATGGGCGCCGTGATGATGGGCGCCGTGATGGGCGCCGTGATGATGGACGTCGAGATGACAGGCGCCGTGATGATGTTGGTCGTCGAGATGAAAGGCGCCGTGATGATGACAGGCGTCGTGATGATGACAGGCGCCGTGATGGAGGTGGTGGACGTCGTGGTCGTGATCGTGCTCCCACCCCCTTTGTTGATGTTCGCTGCCAAATTTGCAAGATCTATGGACATCCCGCTAGTGCATGTTGGTGGCGTTACCGTGATGATGATGAGGATGATGGTGACCGAGATGATAGGGCAGCTCATGCTGCTGTCTATGGTGTTGACACGAACTGGTACCCGGACACAGGAGCCACTGATCACATCACAGGGGAGCTGAACAAACTTTCCACTCATGAGAAGTACCAAGGACGTGACCGTGTGCACACTGCAGACGGCAATGGTATGTTTATCAGTCATATTGGTCATTCAATTTTGCATACCCCAAGTAGTTCCTTGCATCTTAGAAATGTTCTTCATGTACCTAGTGCATCAAAAAATCTGCTCTCCGTTCATAAACTTACACTTGATAATGGCATATTTCTTGAGTTTCACCCATATTTTTTTCTTGATCAAGGATCAGGCCACCAGAAGAATTCTGTTTAAAGGTCCCTGTCGTGATGGTTTATATCCTCTAGTGCCCTTATTCACCGGGTCTTCCAAGCAAGTTTTCAGTACAATAAAGTTGTCATCCTCCACATGGCATCGTCGTCTAGGTCATCCATCCTCCTTCGTGGTGCAGCAAATCCTTAGGAAGCATAAACTCTCTCATTCGCCAGAAATAAATCCATATGTTTGTGATTCTTGTCAACTAGCTAAGAGTCACCAGTTGCCATATCCTGTATCAACCAGTGTATCCACTGTTCCTTTGGAACAAGTGTTCTCTGATGTATGGGGTCCAGCGCCTACCTCTGTTGGCAAACATTCGTACTATGTAAGCTTTATTGACGATTTCAGCAAGTTTACTTGGATATATCTTCTTAAGAAGCGCTCTGATGTTGAGCGTAAATTTGATAGGAAAATAATCACTATGCAAACTGATTGGGGTGGTGAATATGAAAAACTCAACAGTTTCTTTCAAAAAGTTGGTATTACACACCATGTCTCTTGTCCTCATGCTCATCAACAAAATGGTTCCGCTGAACGCAAACATCGCCATATTGTTGAAGTGGGTCTTGCCTTGCTTGCCAACGCATCCATGCCACTTAAGTTCTGGGATGAAGCCTTCCTCACAGCAACATTTCTCATTAATCTTCTTCCCAGTAAAGTTATCAATTTTGATACTCCTGTTGAGCGCCTTCTTCATACTCCACCAAACTATGAGTCCTTACGCATATTTGGTTGTGCTTGCTGGCCAAACTTGCGTCCTTACAATAAAAGAAAACTTGCTTTCCGATCTATTCGATGTGTGTTCTTGGGATACAGTCCACTCCATAAAGGCGTTAAATGCCTAGATACTTCCACGGGTCGTGTATATATTTCTCGAGATGTTGTGTTTGACGAACATGTTTTTCCTTTTGCCTCCCTAAATCCCAATGCTGGCTCCCGACTTCGTAGTGACATTCTTCTTTTACCTACACGTTTGTCACCTATTCATGGGGATGCAAATATTGATGACTATATGCCATTGCCTGTTGTGCCAAATGTTGCTCGTGTTCGTCAGCAAAATGCAGAGATTCTTGATGCAGATCCTCAGGATGATGATGTACAGGACACCCCAGAAAATTCTGGTGCAAATACCACTGCAAATTCACAAGAGGAGGAAAATTCTGTGCAAGAAACGGATGAAAATGGTGCTGAAAACGAGGATGCTTCTTCTCCTGCAGATTCTGGCTCCGATCCCGGTGTGGATCACAACTCCCGCGCTTCGCCTGGCCCCGCGTCCCCGCCGTCTCGGTCCCCGCCCTCGTCCCCGGATTCGCTCGCGCCTTCTCCTGCCCAATCCGCAGGTTCTCCCGCCGTGTCTGCCGACAGCATGGGCAGCACAGCACCCGGCGCTGATTTCCGTGGAGAAGAGGACATAGCAGATTCCCCTCCAGGATCTTCTGTGCCCACTGCGTCCGTGCCTCCTCCTGTGATTGAACCTCGCACGCGACTACAAAAAGGTATAAAACAGCCCAAGCAATATACTGATGGTACTATACGATATGGTATGCTTACTACTACAGGTGAACCCCGTACTCTTACTGAGGCTTTTGAGGACTCTCGTTGGCATCAAGCGATGAATGATGAGTATAGTGCGTTGATGGACAACAAAACCTGGCATCTTGTTCCACCAAGTTCGGCACACAATCTTATTGATTGCAAATGGGTTTATCGTGTCAAGAAAATGCTGATGGCACCATAGACAGGTATAAGGCACGCTTGGTTGCAAAAGGTTTCAAACAAAGATATGGCATTGACTATGAAGATACCTTCAGTCCCGTGGTAAAAGCAGCAACTATTCGACTTGTTCTTTCTGTTGCTGTGTCACGTGGCTGGAGTTTGCGGCAGCTAGATGTCAAGAACGCGTTTTTGCATGGCGTTCTGGAAGAGGAGGTCTACATGAAACAACCCCCAGGTTTTGAAAACTCTCAAACTCCGCATTATGTATGCAAGCTTGATAAGGCTCTCTATGGTCTGAAGCAAGCTCCTCGAGCATGGTTTGCTAGACTCAGCTCAAAATTGCATGATCTTGGGTTCACTCCTTCCAAAGCTGATACTTCACTTTTCCTTTACAACAAGTCTGGTGTTACTATTTTTGTCTTAATTTATGTGGATGACATTATAGTAACAAGCTCATCGGATGAAGCCGTTACTGCACTTCTTCATGATCTTCGAGTTGATTTTGCTCTCAAGGACTTGGGTCCCCTACACTTCTTTTTAGGAATTGAGGTCAAGCAGATTCATGATGGTTTATGTCTTACTCAAGAGAAATATGCTGCTGAGATTCTTGCTAAAGCCGGTATGATTAAGTGTACGTCATCTCCGACACCTTTATCCTCAAGTGAGTCATTATCACTAGTTGAAGGTTCTCCTCTTGGTCCTGATGATAGCACACATTATAGAAGCATAGTTGGTGGTTTGCAATATTTGACACTAACACGGCCTGATATTTCCTTCTCGGTTAACAAAGTTTGTCAGTTTCTACATGCTCCCACAACTTCACATTGGACAGCTGTCAAGCGAATTTTGAGATATGTTAAAGGAACTTTACAGGTTGGTCTTACTTTTCGGAGATCATCCTCTCTATTACTTAGTGCCTTCTCCGATGCGGATTGGGCAGGATGTCCTGATGATAGAAAATCAACTGGAGGTTTTGCTATATTTTTTGGTCCAAATTTGATTTCATGGAGTGCTAGAAAACAGGCCACTGTGTCCAGGTCCAGTACAGAGGCAGAATATAAAGCTTTGGCAAATGCAACCACTGAATTGATATGGGTTGAAGCAGTACTGCATGAACTTGGTGTTATACTTAAGGAGAAACCTTGCTTATGGTGTGATAATTTAGGTGCAACCTATTTGTCTGCTAATCCTGTTTTTCATGCCAGGACAAAACACATTGAGATAGATTTTCACTTTGTTCGTGAACGAGTTGCAAATAAATTGCTTGATATCAAATTCATCTCCAGCAAAGATCAACTTGCTGATGGCTTTACAAAGGCTCTTCCTGTCAAGAAGCTAGTTGAGTTTAGAGGTAATCTAAACCTCTCTCCAGGTTTAGATTAAGGGGGAGTGTTAAATGTAAAAGTTCTGTACACATACGGTATAGAATAGTATTCTACCCGTATGTGTACACCCATGTATATGCCACGGCTGGGGCTGTTCCAGCCTCCTATAACACGTACCCGAACCCTCGAACAAGGGTATCGTTTCCGCTCTATCGATTATAGGCCCCTGCTCCCAAGCCCACTCGTCCAGGTAGAAGGAGGACTCTGCAGGTTCCTCGTAGAGGTAGAAAGGCTTATTGCCTTTACCCTCTAACACACAGAGCTTATTGCCGACGGGTGCGGCGGCGTGGTAGCCATCCTTGATCCACGTCTCATCCCTTTCGGGCAGCGCCCTCCCACCCTCCAGCGTCCCCGTCTTGGTGTCGTAGAGTAAGGTGATGAACTGACAGAGGTCAGATTTATCGGAGATGGTGTCAGAGTTACAGGTGACGACGATCTTGTTGCCAAGTGCTTCGAAGTGCGGGTTGTGACCGACCAACGTGGCATGGAGGCAGATGGCTGCTGGAGGGAGGCAGCGCGCGTCCGCGTCCTCGTCCACGTCGGGAAGCTTATAGATGCTGAACCTCTTCATCGCCCTTTCCTTTAGCACCAGATACAGATGCCGGGCGGCGGCCGCCGCCGTCCCATTAGCTGAACCGTTGCACCGTGCTGCAGGTGTCGCGGGGCCGGCGTAGGCACGCGATGGCTTGGCACCGACCGGAGCGGCGGCTGCCCACCGGAGATGGGAGAGAAGGGGTTGCGATCGGGGGATGAAGGAGCGCAGCATCGCAAGGTTTCTGTCAATTCAGATCGAGAATTGACGGACGTAACAACTCTGCCCTAGGCTGTGTTGGCGTACCGCACGGCCTTGATTTGCTAGTTGCCGCAGGACATTGTTGGGAGTACTAATAGACACGATTATTATTTTTTTTATTTGCGGTAACACGTGCAAATCACCATTCAGTCACGGGACAGATTAATCAGAACAAATATTGTGAGCTAATTGATAAACATGGGCAATATGATTACATTGAAGAACACCAGAACGGATCAACAAAGAAAAGTAAACTTGACGCCAAGCAATGTCCTATTACAGGGCGAGTGCATAGATCAACGAAACAAAAATATAATCAAAACAAGAAACATATGACTATATGTGCACATTGCAAGCAATGTCCTAATAAAGGGAAGGTGCTAAATAAATCCTGGTTCCGTTAACTTTAAAGAAAAAAATATCTTGCAAAAACTTCGGATTAAATCTTCGTTATTACTGAGCTTCAAAGGTAAGCATCCTAAATCAATTGTTACAACCTTGGCATGATCCAAATTGGAGCAGTTAAATGTAGCCAAGGATGCATGTTTGGCCACGTGTCACCAAGTTTCTGCACACTCCCCTTCTTGATGTTCCAGATACCAAGATCTTTCCGTAACATTGGACTAAATTCGAAACAATCGTTCGTGAGGTAGGCGCAGTTTGGTTCGAATGTTGGAATGTCCTTAGTTGGGAGGCACACGGAGGAGTTGCGTCCGAGGAAGAGTGTGTGTTCCCCAATGTCCCTTGGCTCCACCAACTTTTGTCTTTCAATGTCAACCTTGAATACCAGTAGCTCGTTCGTTCTTACCTCGTCGATGAGACGATGCGGCAAGTCAAACCCTTCGTGTAGCCACTCTGACACATCAATCTCTTGGTGGGAGTTGACGGCTTCATAGAGCTTGTCTTCTTCCTTGTTTGTTTCTAGCTCACTTAGCTTGCTATCGCCACCATCTTGGCCAGCAAAATCTACATAGTCTTGGCATGCCCCGTCCACGATGTCTTTGTAAGTGTAACGATCCTTGCGTGAAGTTTGTATGTGTTCCCAATTCCGCCAGACCTGCAGGAGTTCGCCGGATGGCCCAAGGGCGAGGTACATGTCACAATAACTGTGCTTGTTTATCACGCGGGGCATGATTGTGGTTGCAGACGGTGAAGGTCCACACAGATCTAAAGTAGAGATGGAACCACGGGAATAAAGGATGTAGAATAAGCCATCGTTGTCATTGTAGAGAATGTTCGCGTAGATTTGGAGAGCAACGTCCACCGTTTGTGTCGATGGATTAGATCAACGGTGAAGATACGGGACTATGTACGCGCGGGCATCGTCAATGTGGGTTAGTAGACGAACGACACGGGAGAAAGGGTTTATACAGCTTCGGGGCCCGGGAAACATCATCCGGTAATACCCCTACGTGCTGTTTGTGGCTAGGTCTTATTCCTCTCATGGTGGAAGTCGCCGATGAGGCGAATCCTCTTGGTTGTGTTGGGTCTGTCTGATTCTGTTGGGTCATGCCCTCTTTGGGGCGCCTTGCCCCTCCTTATAAAGGTGGAGGAGGCCGGCTTACAAGTAGAGTCCTCTTAGGACTCGGCTAATCTATTACAAGTTGGAAAGGTGAGTCCTTTTCCTATTCTAACTAGAGTCGGCCTGCTGGGCTTCCTCCTGATGGGCCTCGTTGATCCTCCTTGCAGGACCCGTGTCCCATATCCCCGATAGTAGCCCCCGAGCTTTTGGATGACTCGCAGAGTCATGCGGAAGGTCTTGATTTGTTGAAGAAATGGGACACGGAGTTCGTGCCGGGTTCTTTGCCGGCTTGTAGATGTAGCGCTTGCCGAGTCGTAGATGTCAACGATGTCGCGGAACCCGGCTTCAGCCTTTGCCGAGTTGTCGATGTAGATGTTGCCGAGTCGTCGATGCCGGCTTCGCTTGCCGACTTGTTAATGTCGGCTCCTCCTGCCGACTTGTCAACGCCGACTTCTCCTGCCGACTTCTCCTGTCGACTTGTTGATGCCGACTTCTCCTGTCGACTTGTTGATGCCGACTTCTCCTGCCGACTTCTCCTGTCGACTTGTTGATGCCGACTTCTCCTGCCGGCTTGTTAAGCCGACTCGGAATTTTTCTCCGAGTCCTTTCGACGAGCTGCTTCTCTTCTCTCGAGCTTGTTTACACTGGTATATGTATAGCCCCCAAGCGCCGAGTTGTTAACTTGTGACGGCTTGGAGCTTGTATAGATGACTCATAACTTCAGATGATGTAGCCCCCGAGTGCCGGGTCGTTTGCCTGCGACGACTCGGGACTCCTTGATGTATAACTCATGACTTTCAGATGATGTAGCCCCCGAGTGCCGGGTTGTTAACCTGCGACAATTTGGAGATAAAAACTTTTTAAACTTGATTGTAATTTAACTTGTAGAAAAACCTGATACGTGAGTAGCCCCCAAGCGCCGAGTTGTTGGCCTGCGACAACTTGGAGCTTCCAAACTCTGTATTCCCTGAAAACCTGATAACATGTAGCCCCCAAGTGCTGGGTTGCTTGCCTGCAGCAACTCGGAGTTTAAAACTTTTTGAACTTGATTGATGCTTGAGCTGATTTGGTTCTTATAACCCTTCTTAGTTTTATACTGATGAATAAGTAGGCCCTGCCCGGTCTTTGCTAATTAGCAGCCGGTTTGTTGTACAGGTTGCATCTGACTTACCAGATAAAACTAAGGATAAGTTGGCATCTGGGCCAGGTCAATGAGTCTAAAGCTTGGCTTTTTCCTGAAAGACAAGCCCCCAAGGACCTAATGATCAAAGTTAATAAAGGCGCACTTACTGGATGTCTCGGCAAAACTCTTACTGTAGAGAAGCCGACTTTATCCCTTTGATCATAATAATCAGAGCTCTCTGGGCTCGTTGGTATTGCGGAGCTCTCTGGGCTCGTTGGTATTGCGGAGCTCTCTGGGCTCATTGGTGTTGCGGAGCTCTCTGGGCTCATTGGTATTGCGGAGCTCTCTGGGCTCATTCTAACTTGGTAGGACTTTCAGCTCTCTGGGCTGCTTCTAAATTGGTGGGACTTTCAGCTCTCTGGGTTGTTTCTTACAATATTGCGAGCATTAGATATCTCGACTTTGATAAATCCGTTGCGAGCAATAGATAGCTCGACTTTGAAAAATCTGTTGCGAGCAATAGATAGCTCGACTTTGAAAAATCCGGTGCAAGCAATAGCTCGACTTTGAAAAATCCGTTGCGAGCAAATGATAGCCCGACTTTAAATAAATTTGGTGCGAGCTATTTGAGAGCTCGACTTTTTAGAAATCCATGGCGGGTTTTAAAAAACCCAACTTTGAGATTTGGCTATAATTAAGCCTCCAAGAATCGATTTGATATGCCACCTAGAATTTTCTGAGATAATAACGGTACTCAACTTATATTAGCCCCCTTGCATTATTTAAAACTTATTTTGTAATCTTCTGGATTATCTCTGCAATTTCTTTATAAACTAGATATATAGCTCTCGGAATTAACCCGGAATTAACTTAAAGGGGACTGACTTTATATAATTTAACTGAATGAATAAAATATGAAATTTAAATAAAAAGGCGACTTAGCTGGTTATTTTTTGTAGCCGATGATGCTTACGAGTCGACGAACTGTTGTCGTCGAAGTCGTCCGAGTCCACTAGACCCGGTTGCCGGCTCGCCTTGCTGTCCGAGTCCTCTTGACCCGGCTTTCCTTCTTTCGTGATCTGCATGTACGTGCAGTACCAGTAGGACTCGGTTTCTTCTGTTCTGGCCGGTTCCTTGAATTGCATGTACGTGCCTTTAATCCATATCTCTTTTCTTTCTTTTTGATTGCTTCTTCCAAGTAGAGTAGTACGCGGCTTCTTTTTCCTTCCGTATGTCACGTTGAGTTGTAGCACATGACCCGCCTTTGTTTTTTCTTTTTTCTTTCCACGTGAGGGCAGTACCAATCGCCCTTGTGATTTGGTCCAACTGATTTGATTTCCTTTGCTTGAATAACGTGAACCTGCAATGGACTCCTCCCTCCATGCCTCACGTACAGGTACAACGTTGATTGGTGCACTAGCTGGATTCCGTCGACGAGTCGGCGCAGCAAGGAAAACCGATTCAATCTTGGATTGACTTGATACGTTTGTGTCTTTCGCCTTCATGCTAATCACGGTCAGACTCGACTGATCATTGACGACTTGTCAGGAAGAACTAGTAAGGTCGTGTAGTATCAATATTGTAGATGGAGAGGCTCCCGCTGTACAGCGACCAGCCAGGGGCGGTGCTGGAGTCGAGCCCCCGGCCATTGAGATGAAAGTTTTCGGCAAGATAGTCTGCCGCGTGACGGTGAATCTTGCCGGTTGTGGTTGTTGAAGTTGCAGCTAGTCGTAACGTTGAACTCGTCGTCATTGTTGATGAAGATTGACCCATCGAATTTTGAATCCACACGCACTTAGCCCCACGGTGGGCGCCAATGTCGATGGATTAGATCAACGGTGAAGATACGGGACTATGTACGCGCGGGCATCGTCGATGTGGGTTAGTAGACGAACGACACGGGAGAAAGGGTTTATACAGCTTCGGGGCCCGGGAAACATCATCCGGTAATACCCCTACGTGCTGTTTGTGGCTAGGTCTTATTCCTCTCATGGTGGAAGTCGCCGAGGAGGCGACTCCTCTTGGTTGTGTTGGGTCTGTCTGATTCTGTTGGGCCGTGCGCTCTTTGGAGCGCCTTGCCCCTCCTTATAAAGGTGGAGGAGGCCGGCTTACAAGTAGAGTCCTCTTAGGACTCGGCTAATCTATTACAACTTGGAAAGGTGAGTCCTTTTCCTATTCTAACTAGAGTTGGCCTGCTGGGCTTCCTCCTGATGGGCCTCGTTGATCCTCCTTGCGGGTACCCGTGTCCCATATCCACGCCCAGAGGTAACATCAGCCATGCCTGGGAGCTTGGTCACTTTAGCACAAGGCCGAGCCCTGAAATACACAAAGATAGAAGTCAGCACTAGAATTAGTGAAAAAGCAAAAAGCAGAAGTCATTTGAATGCAAGTATAGAAACAAAGGAATCTTACCCAACATTGGTATCCAGGTCCAAGGAGGCCTGAGAGTCTGAAGAAGGCATTGACATGCTAGAGTGATAAGAGTCGTCCTTGTGGGGAGGAGAAGCTGATTTCCGCTGGTGCGAGACTGGCAGAGGCTCAGGAGCATCTGCAGGCCCATCGGAGCGCAGCTTCCTCTTCCTGGCGGCGATAACACTCTGCACGTGTTCCTCAGGCTTAGTAGGTGAGCGAGAGGACCCGAGGACTCGTGAGAGTGGTACCTTGGGAACAGCCTCTCGAGATCCATTATTGTTTGAGGCTGGAGAAGAAGAGGAGTGACTCCTAGCTGAGGACTCCGCAGATGGTGATGGTTGAGCAGCAGCAGAGGTAGTATCAGCTTGTCTAGTGACGGGAGCCTCTGGAGAGGACTCGTCGTCGTCAATTTCCTCCACAATGGGAGCCTCCTGAGAGGACTCCTCTTCATCAACATTTTCGGTTGGAGCCTCTGGCGAGGACTCCTCATCGGCAACATCATCTTCAATGGGAGCCCCCTGGGAGGACTCCTCATCAGCATCATCGGTGTCTTCTGCCACAGTAGTTTGATCTGTGGCAGGAGTCTCCTCTTCAGCCTCAGCCTCAGCTTCAGCTTTGTTTTTAGTACCAGCTCCAGAGGCCGGCTTCCAGAAGGAGTCGGTGAGCTGCAACAGAGTCAACAAAAGTGAGTCAGTAAGCAGTACAAGTAAGATCAAGGTAGAGATAAAGTAGAGAATGATACTTACATCAGGAGCTGGGTTGGTGGAGCAAAATGGCTGGAGCCCAAAATGGGCTTGGTCCTTCACCGGTTTCCCAGTCAACTTTTTGATAAGTCGACCAAGTTCGGGTCCATCAGACAGCTGCTCTGTCACTCGGAGGTCATCACCAGCACATCTAGTATATGAACAGATCAGTCGAGTCCTAGGACTCAGAGGCTGGATTCTCCAAGTGGTCCAGCAGCGGACCAGATCCATATTTTCCAAGTTATGAGATAAGAGGGCCCGGATTCGAGTGATCAGAGACTCGACTCCTGGTCGGGCGGCCTCTGGGCACCTAGCTTTCATAATAGGAGTCGCCCGAAGGCGGTCCTCAGAGAACAAGGGAAGTTTTGGTTCATTTGCAGGGGAGGTGTCCTTGCAGTAGAAGAAGGTTTTTTGCCAGTCTTTGATGCGATTGGGAAAGACTGGTTTAGGAAAGACAGAGTTGAGGCACCGTTGAAGAGCGTCGGCGCCACATTGGAGAAGAGGGCCCCCAGAAGTCTCGGGCTGAGGGTTGCAGTAGAAGAGTTCAAGCCAGAGATTGAGATCGGGCTTGATTTGGAGGTAATCCTCACACAAGGTCACAAAATTGGAAAGAGTGAGAATGGAATTAGGAGCCAGATCATGAATCCGCAGCTCATAGAGTTCAAGAAGTTGGCGGAAGAAGAGATTACCGGGGGGAGAAAATCCGCGGAAGAGATGCTCCACGAAAAGAACCACCTCACCCTTAGCGGGAGAGGGAACGGTTTCATCCCCTGGGGCCCGAGCTTGAGCGCTGGAAGGAATCAAACCTGAGAGCCTGTGAGTCTTCAATTGTTCCGCCGTGACCGTAGATCCACCCCAATCGGCGGAAATCGATCGCTTGGAGGAGGATTTCGCGGCGGCGGCGGCCGCGGCGGCGATGTCCACCGTCCTGCTCGACGAGGATGCCTTGGCCTTGGATGCGGTCTTTGCGCGCTTGGGAGCCATGGCGTGCGGGCAGTGTGTGCTGGGCGCGGGAAGAGATGGGCGCGAAGAGAAAGAAGAGATTTTGAGCTGAAGGGGGCAAGTGAGGTTTAAGACCTAACCCTTCGGTATTTATAAAGAGGGTAAAACCCTAGAGAGTTACGGTGCAGGTCCACAGTAAACTGTGGATAACGTTTCACTATTAGCGGTTCAGTGGTTAACAGACAGAAAGGACATAGCAGAGAAAAGTTAAAGTCACAGAAGTGGAAGAAGCCGGCTTGTCCCAGAATGGCGAGTCCTGTGGCAGTGAAAGTCAAGTTGTCTAGTCCTTGTTCGCAAGAGTCACAACAAACCCGGCCAGCATGTGCAAGGGCAAGGGTGATGACTCGAACAAGGAATGAGGATAGACTCATCTTTTTTATGTCTTATGTCTTTATGCAGGAATTCATCTTGGAGCTAGCAGCAAGCGACTTTGGAGCCTGTGGCTCAAGTGGAAGGAGTCGACCCAGGGAGTCGAACCAACAAGTCAGAGGAAGCCGCCAAGCTGCGCCCAAGATAAATTCGGGGGCTACTGATGGGGGGATACTTTACAGGTAGGCCCATGGACCCGGAAAGTAGACCCGCCAAGACCAAGAAGGCCAAAGCCGAGTCACGCGTCAAGTCACATGGGCTAGGCTGGAGACAAGCCGACCAAGGCCCGTGTGGAGAAAGAGGCTCGTCCAAGTAAGGAGTCCAAGTACAACCCGGAGTCTAACTTGGAAGACCAAGACGTAGAGTAGGACTCCGTGTTCTAGTGTGACTCGGTATAGCCTGTATGTCCAGAGACCCGACAGCCTTTATAAGCAGGGTCCTGGACCTTAGATAGAGGAGTTCGAAGGGATAAGCTTCAACCAGTAGAGAGAAACCCTAGCCACCAGAGAGAAGTCGCCGGCTCCTGAGTTGTAGGAGCCGGGTCCCTGTAATCGAGATCTAATCAAGAGCAATAACATAGAAGCAGAAAGTAGGTCTTTACCTCTAATCAGAGGGGCCGAACCTGGGTAAATCCTTGTTCCCCGGCGAGATTAACCGTTCCCACGTACTTCAATCACCAATGGCCCCAGAACTCATCTTTCCTGAGGAAGAACTTGCCGTGACAACCCCACGACAGTTTGTCTCCTGGTCTAGCAAAAGAGAGCCTCCCCGAATGGCATGTGCACGATCAAGACGGTGCATTTCGTCACGTCGGTGGCAGCGAAGATTGCGACGCGAAGATAAACCTTATGTCGGGCACAACCCCAAATGCTATTTCCATCATAATCGTAGTAGATGTCGGTGTGGTCGATCGTCTGAACCGGCGGGAGCGCCGCCTGGACACTTGTGAGGGGATTGATGAGGTACGGGTCGCCTACCTCGTCCGTGGTGAACACCCAGCCGCCGGGACACGAGAATGTGAAGCCCCGCTTGTTGTGCGGCGGCCCCGGGAACGGGACGCGGAAGGTGGCGTCGGTGGTGGGACAGTATAGGGTGAGGTCGTTTGGCCCGTACTCCTTGCAGGAGTAGAGTAGGCACGGCGCCTGCTGCAGGGCGGCGAGGTTGAAAGCGCTGTGAGCGTGGCGCCAGGACGTGCAGACGAAGCTGGAGCGTCGTAGGTTTGGGATGTCCAGCCGGTCCATGATTGTGACCAAGAGGTCCTGTGGCAGGGCAGAGGCAGACCGAGTCGTACTTCCTGTCGTCGGCGTCCTCAGCGTCGTCTGGTGCGATTACGTAGTTCTTGGCCGTCCTGGCTCCATCAACGGCGGCGGCGGCAGAGAACAAGACTGATTTCATGCTGTAGTTTTGGCTGCTGGATGCGGGTTATGCGAGCAAGACAGTACACGTACGCGTTGGAGTATAAGATCGCAAGAGCCACTTTTAGTCAGGCTCCGATCCGAACAAATGT
Source organism: Puccinellia tenuiflora (assembly GCA_012064385.1). Taxonomy (NCBI): domain Eukaryota; kingdom Viridiplantae; phylum Streptophyta; class Magnoliopsida; order Poales; family Poaceae; genus Puccinellia; species Puccinellia tenuiflora. The sequence continues at coordinate 560,946 of QRDG01002507.1, forward strand.
ACTCCCTACGAGCTATAAAAAGTGCCACCCACTTAGTACAAAGTTTATACTAACTTAGTACAAAAACGAGCGATATTTTTTATTGATCGGAGGGAGTACAAAAGTTGGATTCCAACTCCACCATATGTGTATGTTTGATCAATGTACGACAACAAGTCATCCATATACATGTATTTACACGAAGCATTGCCGGGTTAATTTTGGATTGTTTCTACGCAAGTTGTAGCTTCAATTTAACTAACCGGCAAGTCTAGTTTCCCGATAAGTCGGCTACTGTCTTACACGCAGAACGCTGAACCAGTCGATCGAGACTCTATGGTATTGCAAGGTTTACGTTCAGTAATCCTATAGTTATGGACGATTTGTTAGTGAAATGTGTGTATTGGAGCTTTTCTAGTTGGTTGCAGCCAGATACTTGTTGATGTTACGGCGTCAAAAGTCGCAGAAACATTGGCCGTTCAGCGTGTAGTCTCCCTTACCCCGTGATGAAAGTTTGGGCAGGATCAGTTTAGTGTCCTAATGTTTCTCGGTAATTTATAGGATTGATCCCAATGCAAAGGAGTACAGGTCCCTGGTCGGTATAGTGATCGAGGATATCAAACACCTCGCCACTACCATGTCTTGGGTGACTTTTTGCCATATTAGTCTGTTGTGTAATAATTCATCACATATATTAGCTCGTAGAGCCGGAAACTTTGCTACCTCCTTTTATCATGATGTTGCACCGTGCATCCGGGATAAATTAACTATCTATTGATGTTATTTGATGAATAAAGTGTTGAATTATCTCAAAACAAAATCTCAAATTTCCTTAATCTATCCTAAAGCAACAGAAACAACAAGAGAATGGCCAAAAAAAAACCTTAAATAGGAAAACCATCAAAGAAAACATGTCTTCCATACCGGGTGAACCGGAGAAATCAGATAAAAAATGTGAGGTCCTCGTCATTTTGGAAAACAGGAAAAGAAAACACAGTTAATTCTCGCAAACCTGAGAAATCAGTAGAAAAAAAAGTGAAGCCCTGGGTCATTTTCGGCCTAATTCTTGCATTTGTCGGGCCAAGTGAGGGCGGCCTATTGTTTATTCCCAAGCGTTCCTAGGTCTATGGGCCAAGTTGTGCTGAACCAACGACGTCTTACTGCAATACAAAATCAAGCTGGGTCGGACCGGGCCGGGGATCTATGGAGTACGAGGCCTTGGATATCTCGAAGACGCAGCTAGCTTGCCTCAACAACAACAAAAAAAAAAAAAAAAAAAAAAAAAAAAAAAAAAAAAAAAAAAAAAAAAAAACTAGCTGGAGAGGGCAAGTGTAGGCCGGAAAAACGAATCCACGTGCATTTTACTGACTCGCGATTTACGTGTATTGAAATGGATCGGTGCAGTATGTACGTCCTGATTGTGCGTCCAAAATCTATCGATAACAGGAACGTACGCCACAGACCTAAAAAGAGATCTCACTTTCATACTTCGACCTCCTCTCCGACCCTCCACGATAATCATATTTTGCAAGCTAAAAGAAATCATTTTGATATTTACGGCAAGCTAGGGATAATGAAATCTCTAGATTACTTCGTCTGTTCCATAATATAGGGCCTCTTTTGATTTGTATAAGAAACAAAAATAAAGAAATAGAAAATGTGTAGGATAGGGATCCCCCGCCAAGTCGAATCCTGCGGGCAAAAAAACACTCTCAAATGGTTGTTTGATTCGTAAGAGAGGCGCGCCAGCGCTCACGTATTCGATTTTTCCATGAGGTCCGACTTCCCATGAAAACACACTACGGGCGTTTAATTACTACAGGTTCTAATCCCGTGAACCAAACGGCTTCTCCATGAAAAATTCCGCAGGGTCGCAAAATTCTGAGAATATCCTACGAATCAAAGGGGGCGTAGTAGAAAAATCTATAATGGAGCAAGGGGCACAACTGGGTCGCTTAATTATTTATTAAACAGGGGTAAAGACTTCGCCCCGATATATTAATTAATAAGAAAAATTACAGTAAGAAAAGACAGAGCATAGCGGTCGGTCCAAAATTTTGATTGTGGATCACTTTGACGGTCGTACGTATGGTGTCGCTTTCCCTTTTTCTTTCCATCCACCAAAAACAAAGACGAGCTGAAGGAGAGAGGCTGCCGGAATGCCGGCCGGCGTTTCGCCGTGGAAGGCCGCGCGCGTTCTAGTATACCAGAACAAGACTGGGAGTACATAAGCATACATGCATGCCTTAAACGATGTGCATACGAGCGAGATCTGCGTCGTTGCTTTGCTCTGTACAAGCTAGGGCACCAGTACGTACCAGGTTTCATCCTTCACTTTTGACCTCCTTCCCCTGAATTTATCGATCACACCGCCTTCATGCGGCGATCGATCGTGCCCGTGCAAGTGCCCATTGGTAGATAGCTTGCCGGTTGCAGAGTTGCTACCATTATATTAATTAGGCTTTGTCTACGTCGTACAGATCTGACCTCTCTCTCCAGTTAGATGAGCTAGCCAACAAATATATATATATATAGGCAGTGCCACGCACTACTGTATATACGTAGTACATTTGCAATGGCACGCATGGGCTAGGATCATGGCGTATGTCACTTAATTTGATGTAAAGCCGTTCAGCTTCTGGCTAATCCTATATATGCAGCCGAAGTAAGGTGTACCACATTATATTGGAAGAGACATATATACTTTTTTTTTCGAAAAGAATCCGAATCGACATACACGAGCTAGCGCGCGTGAGAACCGATGCAGTATGCACGAGCTGCGTATGTCCTGATTGTGCGCCCAAAATCTGTCAAAGTTTCGAGAATCCCTTGTTACACCTCCTCATATATAGGCCGGTCTCTCTTTTACTTCGGCATCCTCTCGGATCCCCACCGCATCATCTCTTGCAAGCCTGCGATAACGCAATTTCTTTCTCAATTAGTAGTAGTTAAATCGATTATGGAACAAGGGTCACGACTCACGACTCGCAATGTCGCTTAATCATCATCCATGAATCCGAGAGTCCATTCATGGTTTTAAAGGGATTCACATCCTTAAACGTAGTAGGCAGCAAAGTATCTCTAACCACATTGGACTATTTTAATCTCTTACATAACCTTCCGGACGTGTACCCGGAAGGTTGTGTTGTGTATCACCCCTATTTGTTTCCTCTTCCAGCGGGAGAATCCACACTTTTGTAGCCCCAAACTGTACAAAATAATGCAACTTAGCTTCATTCCTCGTACGTACAATTAATATATCCGGGAAACTAGAAAAATCTAAATTACGCTACACTATTCGTTCTCTTCGTCAGAGATGACAAAAATCTTCGCGCAGGGGCCACCGGCTGGTGGTAGTCGGCTGCTGGGGGCATCAACTCCTCGTGAGAGGCGACATCTTAGTCATGGTCGTGGATCCACTCGTCCAAGCAGCCATCCTAGATGTATCGAGGCGCGGTTCTCCACGACTAGGACGGGGTCGTTCCCGACCTGACGGCTCGATCCGCGGTTTCGTCCCCAAGCTACCGCTCCGCCGTGATGTGCTCCGCCTCCATGGCGATGCGAAAATGCTCGTGCGTCTCGTCGAGTCACGGGGGGACGTATGCGGCCACGCCCTCACCCGCCGCCGCTTCATCCTCTCTGTCCGAGACACGCAGAAGGACGGCGGCACCGATCTCCTCCCGACGCTCCGAGATGAGTTGCTTGGCACCACATAATTTTTTGGTGTGGCCTAAATTCATTATCGATTATCATTGATTCAGACTGCTCGCAGTTGGTGGTGGCACCACAGGATGCGTTTCGCCGTGGATGGCCGCGCGCCAGTTAAGGCTGCACGCATCCTAGTATACCAGAGCGGCCGATGGATTCAGAGACCGGGAGTACGTAACAGCACAGGCATGTATGCGTTAAACGATGTGCTTCCACAATCCACACTCTCTGCTTTCGTTGCTTTGCTCTGTACAATCCTAGTACCAGTACCAGTACCAGTACCTGGTTTCATCCACCTTCACTTTTTACGTCCCCTCCCCTGAATCGATCACACCCCCGGCCTTGATGCGGCGATCGAGGACTCGAGGTGACGCACGCGCGCAAGTGACGCTGCTGCTGTGCAAGTGACGCTGGCGAGCGAATGATCAGCTGCTGGATCCATGGCGCGCATCGATCGCTATATATAGGTAGGTAGGTAGCTGGGCCTGGGCGTGCTTGCAGAGCTGCTTGCTAGCAAATAGGCTTTGTCCTAGGTAGGACGACACAGATCTGACCTCTCTCTCTCTCTCTCTCTCTCTCTCTCTCTCTCTCTCTCTCTCTCTCTCTCTCTCTCTCTCTCTCTCTCTCTCTCTCTCTCTCTCTCTCTCTCTCTCTCTCTTCAGCTAGATAGATGAGCTAGCCAACATAGACAAATATACATTTGCAATGGCACGCACGGCCATTCTAGCCACTGCGGATGGATCGGATGATGGCATAGTATTGTCACTTTAATTTGATGTATCCATGCATGATGCATGCGAGCTTCCTCTCATGATGAGTGAGAGGTAGAGGTGGCCTCTGTAGTATAATTGTACCTCCCGTTCGTGCGTGCACCTATACATAGATAGCCAGCCACCATACGGCAGCAACCAGTAGTAGGATCGTTTCGACACGGGTGGCTGGCTGGCTGGCTTGCCGGCGAGAGAACGGCCAGCCGGAGGAGACCGGCATGGAACCAACAGAGAGACAGATTCCTGACCATCATCATCATGTATGTCGGATGAGATCGACGATCGGCCTGTGCCCCACCTTCCACTGTCTTCAGCTACCACTAGGTTCCGCTGCGCCCGCCGGCCAGTGTCATTCTCAGTCTCCTACCTCGCTAGCCTACCACCACAGTCCACAGGTGGCTCCGACACCTGACGGCCGTACGTTTAGGCTGCATTCTGAATTTCTGATTCAGCACTATGTACCACTGTATTCGGTTGCAAACGCTATGTTTTTTCTTGACGAGTATGCGCGTACGTGCTATATAATTGGCAACATTCAATTAAGCGCTAGGCGCTAATTGAACGTTCTGATCATCTCTTCTGAAGGATTAAAGCACTAAGCATAACTAAGCGCACGTCTAAACACGGCTGAACGCTAGAAGTTTTGCTCGGCTCAGCGCCTAAACGAGTTTAAGCGTGCGCTTAAGCAAGGTTTTTATAACCTTGGGAAATTGGTCACACGATTTATTTCCTCCTTCTAAACTGCACGTTCTTTAATTTAAAAAAAGTGGTGGCAGATACATGTTAATTAAGTTTGAAATTTCGGCACTCCATAACAAAATGAAACAAACGATGACCAAACACGAATTCTTTTTGGATAAAACAACAAGGTTGTCGGGGATATATGGCCGAGCCAATCCGAACTCACTACATACAATGGTCCCGTTTCCATGAAAATCACACCCAGAAAAATACAAGACCCGGCTAACTAAATAAGTCAAAACTGAATCTCTAACAACATGAAAGCTAAAAATTACGGCAGTTTAACTGGCCAATGACAGGAAAAACCAATCACAAGCGAATGCCACCATCTACACCGGCCTCGTTGAGCCGGTATGGCCACAACCATTTCGGCCTGGGTCATTTTCGGCCTAAATCTTGACACTTGTCGGGCCAAGTGAGGGCGGCCTATTTTTCTTCCCAAGCGCGCCTACGTCTATGGGTTAATTCCTGAAAAAGGGCGTCTTACTGGACACGGTGTTTCGGGTCATGGGTGTAGATGCACCCATTATGTAAAATATTTTTAATTTTCTATCAAAATATCAAAAAAATCCAAAAACAAATTTGGATATACTTCAGGACATTTTGTGCTCGCATAAAAAGTTTGGCGGTGAAAAGACATTTTTTCTGACCTATGCAAAAATGACAAAAAACTGTCTCGTAAGTCATTTTGAAGTACCCGGATTTGTCTTTTTTGCATAGCTCACAGAAAATGTCTTTTCTTCGCAAAACTTTTTATGGTAAGATCAAATGTCTTGAAGTATATCCACAAATTTTATTTTAAATTTTTAACGTTTTAAAAATTAGTTTTTGAGCGGTGGGTGCATCTGCACCCATGACCCGATATGGATTTCCGCGTCTTACACTCTTACTGAAATACATAATCAAGCCGGGCCAGAGCTGGCCTCTATGGAGTACGACGCCTTGGACATCTCGAAGACGCGCCAGCTGGAGCGGGCAAGAGGAGCTTCGCTTGAATTTGTCGGACAAGGCCGGAACGAATCCACGTGTATTGAAACGGAGGTCTAGTATGAGAATGGATGCATGCAGTATGTGCGCCCAAAATCTATCACCTCTCGATAACACGAACGTACGCCAGATCTCCAAAGAGCTCTCACTTTCCTACTTCTGAGCATCCTCCACCATCACATCCTAAAATTAGAGGCGGTTGAAAGTGCCTCAAATTCTTCTAAAACTGCCTCTAAATAGTTTTAGAGGCACTTTTCAATGTGTTGGATTTGATCGTGTAGGGAATTGTATTTTGAGGCACTTTTGGATAGTGTCTCAATTTGTAATTGCCATCAGTTTGAATAGTGCCTCCATTTGTAGTTGCCAACACTTTCATTAGTGCCACCAATTGCAATTTGAGGCACTATTGTATAGTGCCTCTAATTCAAACTTGAGGCACTATTGGATAGTGCCTCTTATTGCAATTTGAGGCACTATTGGATAGTGCCTCCAATAGTAACCATTTGAGGCACTATCCAATAGTGCCTCTAATTGCAATTTGAGGCACAATTGGATAGTGCCTCAAGTTTGAATTAGAAGCACAATTGGATAGTGCCTCAAATGCTTACTATTGGAGGCACTATCAGGCACTATCTTTGACTCCAAATTTGAGGCACTGTAAGGCTACATATGGTTTAGCAATCAATCTTGCACTAGTACAACAATCAGGCTACATCAGTACAACAAACCATACCAGCAGTACAACAATCTTGCATTACAACCAATGAAAACTGTAGTTAACAACCATAACTGTGTAGCATGATCAATGAACAATCTGTGTAGCATGACCAATGAACAATCTGTGTAGCATGATCAATGAACAATCTGTGTAACTCTATAAAACTGTGAACAACCTGTAGCTCTGTAAACTCTGTACCTTACTTGATGGTCTTCTCATGAATGGCAGCCTGTGAGCTTCTATTCTTCTTGCTACTCTTGACTGTTTGTCCAACATCAGATACTAACCGTTGGACTGCTTTCCTTTTTCTCTTGATGGTCTTCTCACCTTGTTGAGAAAGCTGAAGCTGTGAATCATTCACCTCTTGAGTTCCTTCTTCATTCACCTTCTGAAATTCTTCTTCTTGCTCTGGATCAGCAACCTTGTTTCCTAATCTTATATTCTTGTTATACTTCTCTTCTTGCTTCAGACGTTCATATATGTTTTCTGATTGTTGTTCAATGCTTAACTAAACCCTATCAGATCTTTGATGCAACCTTAAGCCTTTGTCCATGTCACATAACATCTCTGCTTGGAACTTGTTCATATTTTGAGCTTCAATCTACATTTTATTATTACAAATAAAATTTCTAGCTCAAGATATTATAACAGGGGAAGAAATTCAGATACAAGAACTGAAATGACATGGATTTGTGCAGCAGAAGCATAAGTGCTTAGTTATACTTACATTATGCTTTGGCCATGGTATGGTGTGTGCTTGAGCATGTGCCATTAATTTAATTCTTCCTTGAGCTTCAGGCAGCCTTGTTGTGCTATTTAGAACCATGTTGATCAGCACATTAGCATAATCACCTCTTTCACTTTAGATTGTTCCAAGGGCTACAACTTCTTGAGATGTTGGAGAAGTTAGTTGAACTTCCACCCCAGGTTTTATTATTAGCACCTCCTTCTTCCTATTCTTGTTCTAATTATTGTATTTCTTCAAATTATCATCTGCCTTCTCCTGCTTGATTTTGTGTATGTTGGTACTGTTGTTACCCTGCAGTCAACAATACGCAAGTTCAGTTTACATAATCCTAACGTAGTTTACATATTTAGAATACAGCTGACATGCTAACCTTTGCCACCAATGTTTTGATTGGTTGATGTACATCTGAATCAACATTTTTGGTCGGCTCTGCTTGGTAAGATTCAATTTGCTATGAACTTCTTGGTGTTTCGAACTTGGAGTTAACATCCTGGCTTTGGTTTGGTACCTACAGTCAGAATGGATAACAACCCATGGTCAAACAGAATTACCAAGGGTATTGTCATAACATCAAGTATGAATTTTAACTGTACCTTTGCATGTCATTCAGCTTATCTTCTTGGGTGGGCTTTGCTTGATAAGATCCAACTTGCTGGGAACTTCTTGGCTTTGTTTTGAACTTGGAGTTAACATCCTGGCTTTGGTTTGGTTCTACTTCTTGTTCACTTGGCTTTGCTGGCTGACTCTGAGTTGCTTCAAATCTAAACATAGCCTGAATGAATTTCTCCTCCATGATGGCATTCCTTGCTAGCACAGTCTCCACCATGATCTGCAGATCTCTGTTCTCTTTTCTACTATCCTCTAGTGCAACCAAAGCTTGAGCCAGTTGTTCAGATCCTCTTCCACCCACTACCATCCCAAGTCCATGTCTGGCAGAATTTTTTGCTTTTGGGAAAATGGTAGAGTAGAGGTCATCACCATGAGCTTCCTCACCAAGAAGGGCAGGATTACTGCTAAGTTTTTCATTAATCGTTGCCTGCAAATAAGTGTAGGTTATTCACACCATGATCTTCATATTTGTTATTCTGTAAACTCTTCAACTTCAGGTAATTTAGTACTTACAATGTTATCTCGAGCATATGTACTGATTGGTTGTCCTTTTTTGTTTGTATGTGTAACTACATACAACTCAGCCCTTCCCACTCTTCTTCCTTCCTTTATCTCCTATATAAATACAAAGGTGAAAGACATTTTCTTTAGGAAACTCAATGCCAGAAATTTAAACTGAAGAAAAGTTCACTTCATACGAATGCATTACCAACTGCTCTTGCATGACGGCGAAACTCCTAGATCCAGCAGTATGGGTTCCATTAGTCTGGTCACTCCTTGCAATTTTGTTTAGTTCAGATAAAGCCTGCATTGATCAAAGCATTAACATATGGTGCTAGTTCAGACAAAGACTGCATTAACCTACTGTGCTAATTTTAAAATTACCATGGCTCTTTCAGTTTTCCAGTAGCGTACTAGCCACTCCCACTGTGTAGCAGGGATTCTGTTCTCACATCCATTAAGAATATTAGTTGCTGTTGACAACTGAGGCTTGTAGTGTTTCCTCTTCATAACACATTTGAAATCCTTCCATTTTTTGCTTGTTGATTTGAGGACCCAAAACTTATACAGTTCATGAATCTCGAAGAAATTCTACAGCACATCAACAAAGTCCACTTATTACTGAAATCCAGAAAGTTCAGACGAATAGTAGAACAAAATTCAGAGAAATACCTTTACTGTGCTCCATAATTTCTCTTTCTCACATTTCGGGACTTTACTCCAGTTAATATATGCCAATGAAACTTCTTTTCCTTTGACCAAAGTTCCAATGAAATTTGTTAGGTAACTTGTCTTCAGGCCACAAGGCTGTCCAATGTCGTTGAACTCTAGCCTCATTCTGCAGTTTGGATAAAAAATCTTCCAAAAGCCCTTCATTTCCGTAGCTCCTCTACGCCTTTTCTTATCTGTTTTGTCTACAAAATAAATAAAAAATGCCATCTCAGTATAAACTTTCCATAAGCCCTTTAGTTCAGTTTTGAATTAATGCATTTTCATTTTTTTTACATGCTTTCTACTGAGAATACCTTGCATATTCAGAACTGGTATAGATCCATTTTCATATGTTCCTTCTCCATTTTCTTCACCGTCATAATCTTCCTTGATAGTGTAGTGCTCCTCATCAGCATTGTCATCATCATGATCCTCATAAGCATGTTTGACGAGTAGTGGACTCGGCCAATCCCAAGGTTGTGTACCCCGGGTTGATTGAGGGGGAGAGAGTATGAACGTTGGTGGCTGTGACGGCTAACAGGGGGCGAATTTACCCAGGTTCGGCCCCTCGAGGTGAGGTAAAGACCTACTCCTGCTTGTCTGGTATTATCGAGGTGGCTACAATGGCGAGATGCAATCTCGCTAGGGTTTGCTTGCTGCTTGCTTGACCTAGATGGCGCACCCTCCTGGCCTTTATATCACAGGCCAGGTCTCGGGTGGACGGTGCGGATTGCACGTTACAGAATGAAGAAAATCATCACCGGCCTAACCAGCTACTTGGGCCACACGGTACACTTCATGGGCCTCTCTTGGCGTGACCCAGGTACCACCACCGTGGGGTACCCGAAAGGTAACCCCACGACAGTAGCCCCCGAGTGCTTAGTCGAATCGCAGAGTCGAGTAAAGGACTCCTTCCTCCGGGCACGCCACCTGATTCCTTCACGAGCCAACCTTCGGCTGCTACTGTCTTGAATAATCGAGTGCGCTCCATGACCTTCTTGATTCGCCAGCTTTCGACTGTCGTTGTCCTTAGTCATCGGGTGCGCGAACAGCGCTCCCGATGGGAGTAGCCCCCGAGATTAAGCTGAATTGCTTGCAATTGAGGTTAAACTCAATTTTTCTTCAGTCGAAAAGCCCGCTCCCGATGGGAGTAAAAAGATGACTCGAAAAGCTCGAGTCAAATCTGGCCTTGCTCGACTTACTTTGTACTCAGCCTTGAAGGCCTACTGAACTGACTTAAACTCAGCTCTGAAAGCTTACTGGTTGTTCATGCACTCGAATGATGAATTCGGGTGTCATCAGCTTTGTAAAGCTTACTATGTAATTGTCTCACTCGAATAGATTGTCGAGTCGACTCAGCTCTCAGAGCTTACTGTTCCTTGTTGCACTCGAATGAACTGTCCGGGTGCTCCATCAGCCCGTTGGCTTACTTGATACGCCTCCGCTGATGACGTCAGGGCTGACGTTTTCGGCGTGCTCTGCATCCGATGGGACGTAACAGAGTGGTCCCAGTGTCAGTATTGACTGTTCTGACCGTTGGGCGCGAAATTTTCGTGGTATGATGATGGCGCCTCGATTCCCGCGCGTAGTGGGCGTTATGGGCGGCGACGGTTGCTATCTCCGCGCGACGCGTGGACGGCCAGATGTTGCCTCGAGTTGCGGTTGCGTGGATGACGGCTAGGATGAACTGCCCCCGCGGTATATAATTTTCACCGCGGCGTGGGAACAGTTCACCAAGCCTTCATTCCCGTCTTCTCCGCTGCCTCATCTCCATTGCCATTTGCACCGAAATCTCCAAAAACTCTTCCCTCCTCCGCTAGCACCATGGGCCAGAAGAGGGTGAAGGGAGCGGACAGCTCCGCCGCCGGCGACGACGCCGGCATGAAGAAGTTGGAGGGCGACTGGGGGAAGTCGTCCGTGAAGGCGGCGGAGCTGGACAACCTCCGCGAGCAGGGATTGCTGCCGCCGACGAGCACGGCGACGACGCGCGCCCCCGGTAAGGATGTGATCCCCTCTCCTCGCGATGGGGAGCGCGTGTGCTTCGTGGAATTCCTTCCACGGGGCTTCGGGTTCCCCATCCACGATTTCGTTCGTGGTCTTCTTTACGCCTATGGGATTCAGATCCATGATCTGAATCCCAACAGCGTATTGAGCATCGCGAGTTTTATTGTGCTATGCGAGTGCTTTCTGGGGATCGCACCCAACTGGAACCTCTGGAAGTCGCTCTTCATGGTGCGACGGATGGTGGGGCGGTCGAGGCAGACGTTCCCCGTAGGCGGCTTCGGAATCCAGCTGCGCGGCGACACTTGCTTCTTCCAACTGAAGAAATCTGACTCCGTCCAGAACTGGCGGAAGAAATGGTTCTACATCAGGTGGGACCAAGAAGGCCTTCCCGAGTTCGCCGCTGATCGACCTCTGCGAAGGACCAAAGCCTGGTCGCACCCTCTGTCAAAGGAGGACAAGGAGTCGACCAAGCCACTGCTGGCGCTGCTCCGCGGGTTGCTGACGACGCTCGGGCGCGAGACAGGTGGCATTCACCTTATCGCGACTTTCCACAGGCTGAAGGTGCAGCCACTGCGTCGACGCGAGCCAATGTGGGAGCTTGCAGTCGACACCTCGCTTGATGACGCACAGATCGCGACTAAGGTGAGGAGCATCACCAGCCTCCGTGCCGCCGATCCGTGCAACGTTAAGTGCCCGGTCGAACCATACGGGCCGAACAATCCCGTACCTGAGGTAAGCACCTTGAATTCCCTTTGCTTTGCTTCAGTCAAAAGTTTTTCCTGACTCGCCTTTCTTCTCGCTGCTCGTCAGGATCAAAGGGCTTATGTGAGCCTTCCTCCGCTGATGGAGAATGGACCTCACAACGAGGCCACGGTCGTTGAGGAGGACGACGATGAAGACGAAGTCCCTTCTGCCCACTCGCCGAACGAGGAGGTGGAGGAGGATGATGAAGACGAGGAGCCGCTGCACAAGCGGCAAAGGTGAAGGATTGGCGAGTCTGCTTCGGCTTCGTCACCCGCAAAGCAGGTGGAGGTGGAGGACGTGGACGAGGCGAGCGAGTCGTCTTCGGGTGCCAGGTACACGAGCGACCCGACAAAGCCTGCGTTCGTGCCTCCGCTTAGCTCTGCGCCACCGACTAGGTTTGCGAGACTGCCCTCCGTCTCCGTGGAGAGCGATGATGATCAGGACGTCACCAGGTTAGTCTTTCAGGCGTCATCTTGTTTTGTCGAGTGCCATTTTTGCCTTTGCGAGTATTTGAAATGAATTATCCTGTCCCAGCAATCGCACTGGTGCTGCCGGTTCTTCGCCTCCAGAGACGGAGCATACCTCTGCTCCCGTGCTCGAGCGCACCGCGAAGGCGCCCGAAGAAGAGCCGCAGGCGGGTGGCGCGTCAACCTTGAAGGCTTCGACCTCCTCCGTACCAGAGAAGACCGCTGATGCGACTTCGGTGGACGCTGGGTTGCTTGAGCATGTAAGTTTCTCTTGACTCAGTCTACAAGATCTGTATCGGGTGCGCGAACAGCGCTCCCGATAGGAGTAGCCCCCGAAGATGTGCGTGACTAGAGTAGTCGGGCACAGATTGACATCTTTTTCTGTGCACAGCCGTTTTGTCGCCAACTGCTGGAGGGAGCCAAGGCCTTTTGGGGGATGGAGAAGGAGAAGAACCGACTCCACGCTGCTTTGGAACAAGCTAACAGTAAGTACTAACCCTTGTGTTCGAGTGGTGCTGCGACTGTCTTCCTTATTGACTGCTCCGGTGATCCACAGGCGAGAAGGAGAGCCTAGCGAAGCGGGTCGCGGAGCTGGAGAGATCCCTGGGTGCGGCTCAAAAGCGTGAGCAAACCCGGGGTGATCGAGAGAAGACCCAGGTTGAGCGATTGCTCGTACTCGCCAAAGCAATTGGAGGTAAATATCTCGGCTCATTGCCTACTTTGTCTTGTGTCGCTTTCTGATTTCTTACAAGTTTGGTCCTCTTTTCGTTGTTCAGAGCCGTGCGGAGGCGCTCCTCCGGAAGATACCTCCAGCGAGAATCTCGACCTGGAGAAAGCTGTTGGCTTTGTTGACCGCGCCTACGCGTATGCTTCGGCTGCGCTGCAGCAATCGTCGGCGGCGCTGCAGAAGTCGAAGGATGCCCTGGCGAGTGTGCACCGGAGCATCTTCCCCAAGCAGCCGTCGCCAGTCGGTGTCGATGCGCTTGCGGCTCCGTTTGAAGGCGAAGCGACCACCCTGGCGGACTTCACGCGTGCTCAGACGGTACGCGGCTCAGAGCTCACTTTCCAGCTCCTACTTGGTCACCAAGTCGCAGGTGACTTTGAGAAGGTTGTCAGCGACTTCCCTCGGAGACCTGACGGCAAGACCGCGTCCCTCAGTGGTGTGAAGGTGCAGGCAAGTCAGCTGGCTGAGAAGTTGATAGCCACCTTCGAGAGGAAGATCGCCAAGGCTAAGGAGTTGGCTGCTAGGAAGAAACGCTCCCAGTCAGAGTCTGCCATGTAGTTTCCTTTGTCTTAGGGTTCTTCTTTTGGTCATAGCCTGTAATGAACCATACAGTTTGCGGGTCTTCTGGCTGCGGACAAACTGATTCTGAAATGTGAATATGTGCCTTCGAGTCTTTTGTCATACTTTCTTCTAGGATGTGATCTTTTCCTTGCTTGACACTGTTGAACTTGGCAGCCTGAGATGGGTGAGACTCCCGAGGTTGCTGTGGCTGCTGGTGTGGGTGAAGACGAGGATACTTCTTCGGCTGCACCCACTCGCCCTCGTCGTCGAGCTCGTCCAGCCCACGCGCGGAGCGCCAATGACCAACGAGTGTTCACCTATATGAGGAACAAGATTGTTGAACTTGAGTCGAAGGTAAGGACTGCCAAGTTGGAGTTGGAGCGCTTGAAGTCACGGCCTGCTGCGCCGTTCTCACAGCGTGAGGAATTCCTTCTTGGCCAGATAGACCTGATCAGTCGACAACTGCAAGGTTGGTCTTCTGACGCTTTGCTCTTGTTTCTTTACGCTTGCACTGTTCTAAGTGCTGGGTCTTCATGCAGATGTGAATGCTGACCGGACGGCCGAGCAGGGTCGAGTGGACGAGCGAGTGGATAGAGAAGCCGCCGGTGACTCACTCGAAGCTCGTCAATTTTGGTCGGACAAGTCCAAGGGCAGTATACTTGCAAGAATGCTGGATCGCACTTGGCGGGCTGCTTTGCTCTTGGAAGGTTGCAGAAACACTCTATTGCAGGTCAACAAGGTGTTCTTTCCGCACAACGAGCAACCTAGCGGACTGGCTGCGCTGCTGGAGAGGTACCGTGAGGGTAAAGTCAAGGCGTTGAAGGAAGTCGTGCACACCCAGCTTGTTGCCGGGGCGAACGTGGCGCTGGCGTACGTTCGAATGCATCGGCCCCATCTTCCCTTGGACAAGGTGCTTAACGGCTTGCCTGGAGCAGGTGACTACGCCGATACTCTTGCGGCTGCGCGTCAGATGATTCAGCAAGTCCAGACCTTCAGCGAGCAGCTTGTGGGGCCGCTTGATGCGCCAAAGGAGGAACCTGTAGAGTAAGAATAGCAGTCTGTTGTTGTATGATGTTAGCTTGTAACGTAGATATGCATGTATGTATGCCCATGTGATGTTTATTCGCTTAATGTACAATGTGTGATTTTTCACTCGTAGACCTGTATGGTGCGAGCCCCCGAGTGGTTCGAGTGGCGGCCTAGGATTTTCGAGTTATGCCTGTGCGGCGCAGCCCCCGAGTGGTTCGAGTGGCGGCCTAGGCTGGACTTAGACCTGTATGGCGCGAGCCCCCGAGTGATTCGAGTGGCGGCCTAGGATTTTCGAGTTATGCCTGTGCGGCGCAGCCCCCGAGTGGTTCGAGTGGCGGCCTAGGCTGGACTTAGACCTGTATGGCGCGAGCCCCCGAGTGGTTCGAGTTGCGGCCTAGGATTTTTGAGTTATGCCTGTGTGGCGCAGCCCCCGAGTGATTCGAGTGGCGGCCTAGGCTGGACTTAGACCTGTATGGCGCGAGCCCCCGAGTGGTTCGAGTGGCGGCCTAGGATTTTTGAGTTATGCCTGTGTGGCGCAGCCCCCGAGTGATTCGAGTGGCGGCCTAGGCTGGACTTAGACCTGTATGGCGCGAGCCCCCGAGTGATTCGAGTGGCGGCCTAGGATTTAGGTAGATTGCTCGGAAAGGAAGAAATGACAAGTCTTTTCCTTCAAACATCTTTATTGATTCTCGCAAACAGGCCGCCTCGTTAAAACCCTTCCAGTCCCCTTAGGTACCCTGGCGAGGGAAAGAGTGCGTAAGAAACCTGCTGCTACTTAACAAGGTGAAGCTTACAAGCTGGGGTCGATCAGGCGTAGAAGCGGCGTAACTGTGCCACGTTCCACGGATTGCTGCAGACTGTCCCTGTCTTCGAGTCCTTCAGGCGGTAAGCTCCGTTGCCGATTGCCTCTGTCACAATGTATGGCCCCTCCCATGGGGAGGCGAGTTTGTGCACCTTCTTCTGCTTGAGCCGGAGAACCAGGTCCCCTGGGACGAATGCTCTAGGCCGCAGTCGCCGACCGTGGTAGTTGCGCAGGTCTTGCTGGTAGATGGCTGTGCGGCTGAGGGCGATGTCGCGTGCTTCATCCAGGACATCCACATCATCTTCGAGTGCTTCTTCCGCATCGGACTCGTCATAGGCCACTACTCGTGGAGCATCAAATTTGATGTCGCAGGGCCGGACTGCTTCGGCGCCGTACACCATGAAGAATGGTGTATACTGGGTAGATCTGTTTGGCGTGGTGCGTAGGCTCCATAGCACACTTGGTAGCTCCTCCACCCAGGCTCCTGCGGCTCGCTTCAATGGTACTCGCAGACGCTTCTTGATGCCTTTGCTGACTAGGCCGTTGGCCTTCTCGACTTGCCCATTAGACTGCGGGTGTGAGACGGATGCGTAGCTGAGCTTGACGCCTTGTTCAGAGCAAAAATCCCTGAATTCTTCGGCTGTGAAGTTCGTCCCGTTGTCGGTGATGATGCCATATGGTACGCCGAACCTGAAGATGATCGACCTGATAAAGTTGACCGCTGAGGTTGCGGTTGAGCTTGTGATTGGGACCGCCTCGATCCACTTCGTGAACTTGTCGACTGCCACCAGGAGGTGAGTATGCCCACCTGGGGAGGATTTCTTGAAGGGACCCTACCATGTCGAGCCCCCATTGCGCGAAGGGCCACGCGAGTGGTATTGTCTTCAGTGCCGACGCTGGTGCATGCGGCTTGTTGGCAAACTCCTGACAGCCAACGCACTTTCTGACTAGTTCTTCTGCGTCTTGCATTGCGGTGGGCCAGTAGAACCCTGCTCGCAAGGCCTTGGCCACCAGTGCTCGACTGCTTGCGTGGTGCCCGCATATGCCGGCGTGGATGTCGAGTAAGATTTGCTTGGCCGTCGGCTGGATCGATGCACCTTTGGAGGACTCCTGAGATGCTTCTCTTGTAGAGCTCGCCGTGATGATGGTGAAGCCTTTGGAACGGCGAACGATGCGCTTGGCTTCGACTGGATTCTCCGGCAGCCGCTGGTGCAGCATGTAGGCCAGATACGGGCTTATCCACGTGGGCTCGACCAGCATTATCTCCATGACCTCCTTCTCCGTGCTTGGCGGGTTGGCGGTGCTTGCTGCCGATGTAGAGGGTCCTGGCGGGGGCCGGACCTTGATTGAGCGCTGTGTGATGCAACTCGAGGAAGACTCCGGGTGGCACCGGAGCTCGATCCGAACCTAGGTTGGCCAGGACGTCAGCTTCTTCGTTGCTTTCGCGGCCGATGTGCCGTAGTTCACAGCCGTCGAAGAGGCCTTCCAGTTGATTGTACAGCTCCCTGTAGGCTATCATGTTGTCAGCGATGGCATCACACTGCTTCATGGTTTGCTGCACAACCAGATAGGAGTCGCCGTAGATCATGAGGCGAGTGGCGCCGCAGTTCTGGGCCATCCGCATGCCGTGGATCAGGGCTTCGTACTCTGCTTCGTTGTTGGAAGGAGTTGGGAACTTCATCTGCAGCACGTACTTCAGCTTGTCGCCTTTAGGTGAAATGAGCACGACTCCTGCTCCGGCTGAGTTGAATTTCTTGGATCCATCAAAATACATTGTCCATGCATTGGACAAGTCGGGCTCGTCGGGCAGTTGTGCTTCTATCCACTCTGTGGTAAACTCTGGGAGGACCTGGGCCTTGATTGCCTTCGGGTGTGCGTACTTCAGCCCCCATGGCCCTAACTCGACAACCCACTTGGCGACTCTTCCTGTCGCGGCTGGGTTAGTGAGGATGTCGGATAGGGCAGAGGAGCTTACCACCGTGATCGGATGCTCAGAGAAATAGTGGACCACCTTCCTGGACGTCATGAAGACTCCGTATGCCAGCTTCTGGTAGTGCGGGTACCGCTGCTTGGAATCAGTTAGCACCTCTGCTGAGGTAATACACAGGTCGCTGAATAGGGTGACTCTTTCCTTCTTCCTCCCGCTCGACTACGAGTACGGTACTGACCACCCTGTTCGTGGCTGCCACATATAGGTACAGTGGCTCGTTCTCATGTGGTGCCACCAGCACTGGAGGGGTTGTGAGGGTCTGCTTCAGTTTGTCGAATGCATCTTGTGCCTCCTCTGTCCACTCGAACTTGTCTGCCTTTTTCAATCAGTTGGTAGAAGGGCAGGGCCTTTTCTCCCAACTTACTAATAAACCGACTGAGTGCTGCGACCTCTGCCGGCTAGGCGTTGTACTTCATGAAGTTTGGTCGGTGCAGGCATGTCGAGTATGTTCTGCACCTTCTCAGGGTTGGCTTCGATTCCTCTCGCAGAGACAAGATACCCAGTAATTCTCCGGCTGGGACGCCGAAGACGCACTTTTCTGGGTTTAACTTGATCTGGTACTCGTTAAGCGCGTCGAAGACCTTGCGGAGGTCGTCGATGAGGCTGTCCTCTGTGCGGGTGGTGACGACTATGTCATCGACGTAGACCTGGACGATCTGTCCTATGAGCTCCTTCAAGCAGGCCTGCATCGTGCGCTGGTATGTGGCTCCAGCATTCTTCAACCCGAAGGGCATCATCTGGTAACAGAATACACCGTGTGGTGTGATGAACGCCGTCTTCTCCTGGTCCTCGACTTTCATCCTGATCTGCTGGTACCCAGAGTAGGCATCCAGGAAGGATAGGCGTGCACAGCCTGCAGTCGAGTCGACGATCTGATCAATCCGCGGGAGCGGAAAGTGATCCTTGGGGCAGCATTTGTTGATGGCGGTGAAGTCGACGCACATGCGGAGTTTCTTCGTCTTCTTCTTTTCCACCAGTACCCGGGTTTGCTACCCACTCTGAATCCTTTATTTCCCGGATAAATCCGGCGTGAAGCAGCCGGTCGATCTCCTTGCTGATAGCATCTCTCTTAGGACCCGCGAAGCGCCTCAAGGTCTGCTTTACTGGTCTAGTGTCTTTACGGACGCGTAAGGAGTGCTCGGCGAGTTCCCTTGGTATACCTGGCATGTCAGAAGGTTGTCAGGCGAATATCTTCCAGTTCTCGCGCAGGAACTCGACGAGCGCGCTTTCCTATGCGCTAGTCAGGCTTGATGACACCCTGACCGTTTTGTCGGCGTCCGTCGGGTGTACCTGATGGGCCCTTGTGTCGTCGCTTGCGTTGAATGCAGATTCCTTGGAAGATTTCTTCCGTGGTGGAAACAGAGTCCTGTCGTTGTCGACTGCCATCATCTCCAGGTGCTCGTCCATCCCGAAGAACTCAGAAATCCTGCTGAACTCGCGGTCGCAGCTGTCAGACCGGTCGAAGTCGCCTTTCACCGTGATGACACCCTTTGGTCCCGGCATCTTGAGCAGGAGGTAGGCGTAATGGGCACTGCCATGAATCTGGCGAAGGCCGGGCGACCCAGTATGGCATGATTATTGTGACTTCCAGTCGACTACCTCAAAGTCGACCGCCTCTCGCTGGAAGTTTTCGGGTGTGCCGAATATGACGTCGAGTGTGACTGTTCCCATGGGCGTGACTGCTTGCCCTGGTACAATACCGTGGAAGGTATTTGCTGATGGCGTTAGGTTGGATTGTTGACCTGTTCATCCTTCTTAGGGTGTCGGCGAAGATAATATTGATACCGCTGCCTCCATCCATGAACACCTTCTTCAAGGTGTACTCCCCGATCTGAGCTTCGACTACAAGAGCATCGTGCCCGGGTCGTGGTATCGCCGGCGGGTGGTCCGCTCTGGAGAAAGTGATCGCTGTTTCTGAGCCTCTCAGGTAATCGGGTACTGCAGGTGGATTGGTGAGTGCTTGGTAGACCTGGCGGGTGATGATTTTCTGGGTCCTGTGGAAGACGTCCCTTCGGTATCATGTTGATCTGCCCACGTGCTGCCGGGAACACGTTAGCAGGGTCCTGCGGCTGTGGCTGTGGTTGTTGTTGCTGTTGCGGGTAGAAGGCCAGCGCTGCTTGCGCTGGGTTGGCGACTGGAGGAGGAGGTGGCGCCTGGAGGGCCAGCTGTGCGGCTGGCTGTGCCACGGGTGCTGCTTGATTATCACGCTGTCCGTTCTTTCTGCAATCCTTCAATAGGTGGCGGGATCCCCACTTGCCTGTTTCTGGGTCCCGAACATGTGATGCTTGCAAGGTTGCTCTAACTCTTCTTCCTCAGTCAGTGGGCGTCTCCGCCACTCGCGCTTGCGACTTCCGTCTCTATGGTAGCCGCTGCCACCGTCCTGGTTGTACTGCCTTTCACTCTCACGGGGGGTTTCGATCCCGCCGCTACTAACTCGATCGAGTCGTTGCCGACGTAACGCGGCTTCTTTTTCAGGCGCCCTTCTCGCCAGTTGCTAGGTCCTGCCTCTTGCCTCGGAGATCGTGGTGCATCACGAACAGAGTCTTCTCCATCTGCCCACTGGTTGGCTATCTGCATGAGCTCGATCATGTTCCTCGGCCTAAGCCTACCAAACTCCTCACGGAGGTCGCGGCGGTAAACGCCGTGCATGAATGCGTCCATTACCCTGTCTTCTGAGGTGGCTCCGTCCATGGTGTTGCGAAGTAAGGTCCACCGCTGGATGTACGAACGGAGTGGCTCGTCTCGACCTTGCTTGCACGCCTGGAGCTCAATGAGGGTTGTTGGCCTTGCGTATGTCCCCAGAAAACTCTTCACGAAGGCGTTCCTGAACTCGTCCCAGGTGCTGAAAGCGTCCCTGGGCTGAGTGTTGAGCCACCCGCGAGCAGATCCCGTGAGCATCAACTGGATGTACTGCATGGCAGTAGTCGAAGTACCACCTTGACAGCTGCACGCGATGAGGTAGTCTTCCAGCCAGTCCCTTGGGTCTTGCTTCCCGTCATACTTGGGTGTCTCCGCTGTTAGCTTGAAGCCTTTGGGCATCTTCGTGTCGCGGATGTTGAAGCTGAAACATGCGGCTCCGCGTGGCTCGAAGTCGTCGTCGTAGTCGTTGGCTTGTGCACTCGCCGCTCGCAGCCGTCGACTGCGGTCCACCCTTCTCTGTGCGACGACGTTACGGACATCTTCGCCTGGCTGCGGCTGTCGCAGTCGAATTGGGGCTGGGTCTGCAAGTGGTGCGGGTTCACGATCGCGGCGGCCTCGATTCTCGTGCACCCTTTCTGCTGGTGCTGACTTTGCCAGGACTTCCTCGACTTCCCTGAGGGATTGAATTTGTCGCCTGTGAGGCGGGCGTGGGCGTCACCCTCCGGCGGCTGTGTTAGTCGCAGGTAGGTTTCGACCGCCATGAGGGCCGAAGCGGGTGTCTTGGGGACGGGGATTCCGTCCGCATCTTCCGTCATGAATGACGACTCCAGATTGCGAGTGAGGTGGACGCGATCAGCTTCTGGCACCCGTGGCATGCGAGCCCTGTGACGTCCTCCTTGCGAGACTTCCTCCGATCCGGCCAAAACGAGTGTGCTGCCCTCCTGGCACTCGACGCGTCGGCTAGTTCTTTGCGCCGAATCAGATCGGCCTTCTCTTGGCGGACTCGCTCGGACTCCTTCCAAAGCAAGTATTGGACCGCCAGTTGGTCTTCTCGGGGTTCATCTGGTGAAGGGAACGTGCCTTCGTCCACGTGCTTCATGGCCTGGATCGCCATCTCCCGAGTGATGGTGAGTCTTGTCACCCTGTCCGGCATGGTCACCTCCAGCGGGTATACGGGTTCCCCGCCGTTGGATCGTGCTGGGCTGGCCATATAGACTTGCGCGGGGTAAACCCGTCGAGTGGGGCTGATGCTCCCAGTCCTGCTTCCTTCGTCCGAGCTATGCTCAGAGTCGAAGATCACAGCACGTGGCGGGTGCCACGGCCACTGCTACTGGCGACTCCGCGATGCGGAGGCGCGATTGGCGTAGATTTTGGCTTCATCCGGGCGCGGACAAGAAGGTCGGAGTAGACTTGTTTCGCGCCGGGGTTGCAGTAGATGCGATTTTTCTGGTGACCGCGGTGTGGTCACCGCAGTCGCCGTTGATGCGGTCGTAGATGGTGCTGACGCAGTCGAGTGGACGCGATCTTCGCGGTAGTCGATGACGCGGCCGCCGTGGCCGCAGNTGTAGATGCTGGCGCGTCCGTCGCGCGCAACGTGGCCAGCATGGGCCGGAGCGTTCCGCGACTGTCCACCAGATAGCGCAGACTACCGAAGGTAATCCACGTGCTCTGCTGCACCTCAGCGTACGCCGGGAGATCCGCCGGCGAGTGGTGGACGAACTCGAGGAAGCCGGTGTAGATCGACTCCCTGGCGCTGATGCCGTTCTTCATTGCAGATGAGGCCGGCGCAACCATGATTCCAACGATCTGTTCTTCCCACAGACGGCGCCAGTTGACGAGTAGTGGACTCGGCAAATCCCAAGGTTGTGTACCCCGGGTTGATTGAGGGGGAGAGAGTATGAACGTTGGTGGCTAAGACGGCTAACAGGGGGCGAGTTTACCCAGGTTCGGCCCCTCGAGGTGAGGTAAAGACCTACTCCTGCTTGTCTGGTATTATCGAGGTGGCTACAATGGCGAGATGCAATCTCGCTAGGGTTTGTGTGCTGCTTGCTTGACCTAGATGACGCACCCTCCTGGCCTTTATATCACAGGCCAGGTCTCGGGTGGACGGCGCGGATTGCACGTTACAGAATAAGGAAGATCATCACCGGCCTAACCAGCTACTTGGGCCACATGGTACACTTCATGGGCCTCTCTTGGCGTGACCCAGTGTGGGGACCCCGGACTAGCTGTCCGAAATACCCTTGTGCCTACATCAGCGATCCCATGATCAGTGTGTCGCTGAGCACAATCAAACTGGTAATCAAGGAACATCCATAATTACCGAAGGAATATACTTACTTGATTGAAGTCATACTCTTCAATAGGTACTTGCAGCGGAAATCACCAAACAACGTGGAGCCCAAGTCATTCGCCTTAACCCTACAGGCAACTGACTGGGAAGCGCCCTAGTTCGCATTGACGTCAATTCTGTCTCCTTCTTCAAGATGCTCTTCCTTAAAATCTGGCTAAGACAATAGCCAGAGACGAAACCATTATGAGTACAATGGGAATTGTACTCGCAAACTACCCCCGAAAGAGCATGCACTACCCTTTTCTATTTTTTTGTTTATAGTTTGAGTAAAACTTTGTTTGCTTTGAAAACTCTAATCCTTATTGAAAAGAGAATGATAGACTTTTGTTCAATAAAACTTTGTCTGAAAACTCTATAACTTTGGTTGAAGTAAAATAAGAGAAATTTGATAACTTTTCATAAACCTTGTATATTTTTCAAAATATCTATAGCCTTTGTTAAAGAAAACGAAAAGAAGGCTTTAGATTCTTTTTTTTTCCATAAAACTGTCTTTGTAAGGAGTTTTCTTTTAAAACATTTTCCCGAAAAATAGCTGTTTGTTAAAATAAGAAGTCCCTTTTTAAAACGTTTTTCCCGGAAAATCACCATTTTGCTTATTTATCCAAAACTCCTCCTTTTTCCCGACCATGTCTCATCATGGTCCAATTATTTCCAACAACTCATACCAGCACATTGGCATAGTTGCATAAAACATCCTTCACATCATTTTCTCTTTCAAATCTCAAACCTTTTTCCAAAACTTGCACATAGGCCTAGTACAGCCTCCCAACTGTCCATATCCGAGGACTCGGCTATTCGAATAGTTTTACCCTCTGCAGAGGTAGCACGCTTTTCCCACACCCATCCGGTAGCTCATCGTGTCTGCCACATCCCGCCATACAAGGTGTATGCGAAGTTGAGCCACCGACCATAGCCTGTCCTTTGCTCATGCTAGTATAGGACCCTGCCCGTACGAATTCACCATTCCTTCACACCTAGTACAGGATCCCCCGTCGAGGAACCTAGATGTAAGGACTCGTAGTTTTGCCCGGCGAGCACGAAGCCCTTCAATCCCTCAATCCCTCAGATTGCCGGGACCCAGGTCAGGGGTTAGAGTCGCCATGCTCATCCCCTCATGCATAACGGAGTCATCTCCGTCGATGAGGTATCCAGTACTAACACGAGCAAACTATATGACTACGCCCGTTCCCATATTTGGGTAGATGTGGTCGCACAGGTTATCGGCTGGTCGTCATGGTACTAAGACACAATGTGCATTTTTCATAAACATTACCGATCACCTCTTTTCCACTTCCATGCCGACCATTCGGCATTCCACATTCTTCCAAGTACTTTGAAAAGGAGTTTTGGAATAAATCATATTTTTCCATCCTATAGTTATACATATCTACTCTTGGCAAAATAGTTTTTCATATCTTTGTAAAAAGGTTTTTAAAATCATCGCTACTTTTGAATACTTCAGGTGATCAAATAGATGAATATAAATGCAAGCTCAGTGAAGTAGCTTGCCTGTTTTCAGCATAATGTCGTTGGACTTCTCCTTACTGGTCAAAGAAATAATTTCTGATTCTTCTCCAATAAATCCTTCCCAAGGATCACTCCGGTAGCGTTTATATCTAGCGTCGCAAAAAGGGAAAGAACACAATCAACACACAGTAGGACACTCCAACAACAAACATCAAGCAACACTAACAAACAACAATCATGAGAGAAGATTATTATCTACCAAACAAGTTTGGGCAATCACCAACCCTACTCATATTTAAAAGTTATGTTTAAAGTTGTGATTAAGCATCTTTATTTAA
>QRDG01002507.1:590536-600536 GCA_012064385.1 Puccinellia tenuiflora
CGCTTTTAGCTAGCTCAATACGATCAATTGGTTCAGCTCTTCCTGGTTTTCCTGTTGACGCAGCCCAGATCGCGGGGTACCATCCCTGGAGCTCTCTGGCCAGAGGAGAAGAGCCGCCGAGCGCTCTGCTCCTCCTTGGTTCGCCGCCGGTGGTGCTCCAAACCCCGCTGCCAACCTCTCCTGACACGCCCACTGCCTCCTCGCTCCTTCACCCCACCTCCGTTTCCCCATCCATAGTTCCCGCCCCTCAGTCCCTGCAGCCGACGCACCCGGCGACCACCCGATTTGAGCTACCTACTCTCATGGCCCGCCGGCCGAAGACGGGGACGGGTTGGCGGCGGCGTTCAGCGGCCAGGGGAGGCGAAGCCGGCGGCGGGGACGCCTCCTACGCGTCGCCGGCGAGCTCAACTCGCTCGGCTATGGCGGTTCCGCCACGAGGACCATGCCGATGGCCGGCGCCGGATCGACCGGGCGGAGGTGCGCGGGCGGAGGCACTCCAAGACGCGGTCGTACTGGTCGCCGCCAAGGCACAGGACGACGGCGAGGATCTCGTCCTCGTCGGGGGCGGCACCTGGCGGCGGGGTGGGCAGTGCTCCGCCTCCGTGCCATCAAGGACCGACACCGGCGAGCTCCTGCCTTCGGTCGCCCCTCGCCGCCTCCTGGACCCCTCTTCGCGCGCCTCCAAGGATCCCTCCACTGCTCCAGCGCGCCGCCCCACGCCGCCCCTGACCCCTCGTCGCGCGCCTCCAAGGAAACCCGAAGCTCCGCCGCCGGCTACCGCTCCGGCCATCTCGCGGAGTCTCGCACAATCACTCTCTCCACAGTCCATGTGGAGGTCGCCGTTGTGGCGCACCTCAACTCGCTTGCCGACTTCCCGGCCGCGCGTCGAGCGCCGGCCGGCAGCAAGGGCGCTGGGCGAAAGTAGCGGAGGGGATTTTATCGGTTTGACTTAGCGGTGGCAGTTCCCCGTAAATAAGATAAACGAAACGGTATGATGGCATAAGTGCGTAACATGTGACTTGGTGGAGGGCAGAATCGGAAATCTAAAATGACGTACCATGAACCATCACGTCCTATTCCAATATTATAGTTTAGATTTGATTTCAATTTAATTTAATTATCTATTATTTAATTAGGTCTTAAATAAGGCAGAAACTAGTGGTGCATGGTTAATTGCATAACTTGGCTTCTGTTCATCACAAAAATATGAACTAAAATCCTACAGAAATCTATTGAAGTTTAGAAGACAATCCAATTGGATTTAATTCAATTTGAGTTACTAAACTCCCTGTATAAATGTTTTAATCCAGAATGTTGGTTTTCTTGTTTTTGCTACAACTCAAGTTAATTGTACTCAAAGGTTAAATCCTCTTAGGGATAACTAGTATTGCTTATATGTGAGCTAACAAAATTGGTTTGACCTCATTTGGATTAGTAGAGTATCAGAAACAAACGAGTTTAGGTTTTATACCTTCTGTGGCATTTTGGATATCATTATTTATTTATTAATCTAAATGGGGTGAAACCACTTTAGTGAGTTAGATAATTTCATAAGCTTTCCAGAACATTTTCATTTTCTATTTTTAGATTCCTAGATCTCAAGATATTGAATTTCAAAGTTCTAGTCAAATTTCTGACAGAGAAATTTACCTATTTTAAGTTTATCAATTAGCACATTTGTCATTTTCATTTTAAATCAGAGAATTACCCTACATGATCATGGCTTGCATCTATGTGAAGATGGCATGTTATACTAGCTACAACATTTTAGTTTTCTATTTTTAGGCCTCTGGATAACATAGAAACTTGTATGGGAAGTGGCTATCCCTGTTATTTCATGTGGTGGAGCACACTGATTAGCTAACTTCCCTAGATGTTGTCCTTTGCACAGAATTTATTTTGGGGTTCACATCACTTGGTCATGGCAGTATAATAACTATACTAACATGACATACAAAGATTATTTTCTAACTAAATATAGGTTAAATATTATTAACAGTTCAAAACAGAATCTCTTAACAGTTTTCAGGAAATCCTGGAAACAGATATAACTTAGCATCTTTGCTTAGACCTTAAATATAGGAAATTTATTCCAATTTGAGCAAAACAAGTTTCCCTGTAATGTAGATAAATTATAATTTCTAATACAATTTATGTCATCAATTTTTGACAAAGGAGTTGAGCAGATGATGCATGAAAACATAGCATCAGAGTAACAGCGTCCAGGACTTAGCCGATTTTTCAGAGAAACTAAACTAAACAGAAAAAGGCAAGGCGCCGTTGGATCGAGATCCAACGAACGCGATATACCACAGCGACGGCGGCCACCATCGGGCAGCGCCGCTGCGCCAGGGGCGGCGAGGTGGAGCAGGGAATCACCTAGGGGCTCCTGGAGGTGGCGGCGGCGACGTGGAGCGGTGGCGGAGGTCTGGGGCAGCTGGAGGGCGGAGTCGCAGGTGCTGGGGAAGTCCAAGGCGTCGGCGGCGACGTCTCGTCGGTCTCGGTCTGAAGACCCTCGCCGGCGAGCGTCGGGATGGCTCCTGGGCACGAAAAAGGGGCTGCAGGTGAGCGCTTGGTCTGGGAAAGGTACCGAGGGAGAGAGAGAACGGGGAGGGAGAGAGGGCAGCGTGGCCGCTGCGGCCGTAGCGACCTCTGCAGTGGCGGAGCGTCGGTGCTTCGGCTCCTTCAGCAAGCAGTGGTGCGGTAGTGGGTGAGGGAGGGTGGAGTGGTGTGGTGTGAAGCGTTGAGGCTGGCTCGGGTGGTCTTTATATAGCGGCGGAGAGGGAGCGAGGTGAGAGCGAGGAGCAGCTGGGGGGCACGGATCGGAGCCGGCGTTGCCGTGCTCTGGTCGCGGGTCCGGGGCGAGTAGGGGACAGCAGGGGAGAGGGGACGAGGTCGCGGAGGAGAATGGTCGAGGGAGGCGCGGCGTTGAGCTAGCTGGGCGGCTACGTGGTCTCCTCCACAGGAGCAAGCACGATGGCATGGCTACAGCACGGCTGCTCCCTGGCATCGACACACCATGCCGACCACTGGGTCACTCCCTTGATGCTCTGAGGTGCAGAATTGGTCCTTGAGGTGAAGAGGGGTAGAGGGGTGCAAGGAATCGAGAAACAACAACCCGAATCCATTGATTTGATCCGGACTTTATCAGATTGGGGAAGAACAGGGTGGTGCCTGCAAGGTGTTCGACGAAATGCTTGAACCAAATTTAAATCTGAAATTTTGTAAACTGTTTCCACAATTTGCTTCTTATATAATAATAGAGATTTTTGGTGCTGTGATGATATTTATTGGATAAGTGCAACATAGCATATTTGATGATTTAGAGGAGTAAAGACATGGAAATTTATATTTGCATTCTTGAAAATAATATTTGAGACAGGAAAGTGGTAGAATAAATTGGGAGGGAAATTTATTTGTGAAGATCACTCCTTTATTTCATGATCTCAATGGAGTTGAGATGATCATTAGTTCATCTCATTCCCAGAATAAAGAAAATATAATTGTTTTTCATAAAATAGAGGATTAGAACGAGAGGAAATTTTAATAAGATCATTTCCCTTAATTTAGGATTTCATCTTAGGTGTGAATAATTTTAGAGGGTTTGTTTTTATTCAAGTCACCCTCCAAATTTGTTGTCAAGGGGGTGTTATTAAGCACAACTGAGGAGTTACCCTCTCAGGCAACAAACACAACAATATTCACATCACAACCATGACCATACAATTCAAACCACATGAATTAATTACACCACCGTTTCCACGACTAACAATTCTATCTTGTAAAAATGATCCCACTCAATTATGACAAGATAATGTTTAAAGAATTGTCTCAACTCATAACTTAGTTGTTTTCAAAAAGGTTTGAGAAAGAAAATTATGTGGGGTAATATATTTCCCACTAGTGTTGTTTTAAAACGGAGTGGAAATTAGAGTTTATAAAATGGGAGTTGCATATATATGCAAAATATCATGGTTGGCAATAGATAGGAGATAACATATAGATCTCCATATTTTTGGGAACCTATAAGTTTGGAAATACTTTTACCTTCCCAACTAAAGGGTATTTTATTTGTTGCTGAAATCAAACATCATTGAAATAGACTTTGGCCAAAATAAGATTGGAAAAGATATATGGGATATACTCTTGTCATAACATGAGCACCAAGTTTAATATATTTTTACTTGGGTTGGGTTCTTCGATTAATATTTACTAACCAAACAAGCATAAACAACAAGTCACACAAGATCAAACAGAACAATATAAAGAAAAACACAACCAATAATGAAGTATTTCAAAAAAAATTTGTTGGTTCTGAATTTTGGGTCTCGTTAATTCTTATTTTAAGTTTGGGATGTTACAAATCCTTCCCCCCCTTAAAATAAATCTCGTCCCGAGATTTGCCCGGGGGTACAGGGGAGTACGAGGGCACGGGTTTTGGGATGGTTAACTTCCGAGGTTGTTGCTTCTTCAGTGAGATCACCAGGTGAGCTATTGACAAATGGATGTTGCAAGGTCGTTCCTTGTCGGTAATTTTCTCTGGTGGGTTCAGATCCTAGATGTTAGGGTTGACTTGACGATCTATGCTGATGGATAGTCTTGGTTAGCTGTTTCCAGTTTCTACGAGGCTGAGGTGCAAGGAACTAATTATTACCACGTTCTGGTATACCTATTGCAGGTCTTCCCCCCTTAAAAGGGGTTTTTAATCGGTCTTGCTGAAGTTTGCAGTTGGAGTTGACTTGGAGGCATTGTACTTCTTGACGATCTTCGTCTCGTTTGCCACTCCTTGGGGCTTGGGGTTGGTGAAGATATCACTTCGTACTATGTTCTTCTTACGGGGGTCGCAGATGGGGATGCGTGGTTTTTAGGATGCGTCGAGTCTGCGTACTCAACTCTCTCGGGTTTCTAATTAGAAAAAGGATGTTATAAACGTCTAAGTTCGTCTGGACTTGGTTGGTGGTTGATGTTGTCCACAGCAGGCGCTTACGTCGTTGGATTCTTCTGAGTACTCCATTGGTTATTTGTCTTCAGGCTTGTCCTTCTTCAGCTGAGTAAAGGAGGAACTTCATTGCTGACTTCCTTGGTTCTTGAGCTTCATGAAGCGTTGTTAAGAATCTTAAGAGGTACAGCCTAGATTATCGAGCTTCCAGAGGAATCTAAAAGTCAGTACAAGGACCCTAAAGGTAAGTGGTTTGGTAGGCTGTTCGACGAGGGTGCAAGGGTCGCGTTCTCAGTTAACCTTAAAAAGTTAGAGAAAGAGCTCCATGTCAACAGTTGCTGCTCGTGCTTTCTTGAATCCTCCTTCGGTGTGATTGGTCGAGGCCAGTTGAAAAGGATGATTTCTCGATAGGTAGCGTCGATGGTGCTTGCTTACTGGTTCAATTCTGCGCAGATGGTCTTCAGTGCTGATCGACTTCGGTCTTGATGATGGCGATCTTCTCACTACCAACTATATATATGATTCTTTCTATATCACCTCTCTTTTTGTCAAACTTGCGGTTAGATGAAGCCAGTTAGTACCGTCACAACTGGGGTTAGATGTTAATCTAGAATTTGGTAAGTTGGTTCAAAAAGTCACGGCTTAATGGACCTTAGTAAAGGTTAGTGAAGAATCTTCACACCAGTTGTTTCCCAAAAAGGTACCTTTGTCTTTCCTGTTTCGACTAGTTGAGTCGTGTTGAACTAAGATTTTTGTTCGGCAGATGACGTCGATGGCGTCCTTTTCCCTGGGGTAAGCTCATGTTGACGATCTTTAAGTTGGTTTCCTTCGGGTTTGTTGGTGGCGATCTCCCTTGGATAAGTCTTGTGCTTGAGGCTTCATATAATCTTCAGAAAATCAGCGGCAGGCTAGGGTTCTCATCCATCTTTCCCAAGTTTGCGGGGATAGGTAGGAGTTAGTCGAGGTTTTCTTTGGTTTTATTTCACGGGACAAAATTTGGGTGGGTCAAACCTAGCAAGATTAGCGCAAGGGATTAAAATGCCACTAACTGCTCGTCAAGCGGGTAGGTATATGATCCTCTTTGAAACCCATCATTACCGTCGGTCTCTGAGCTCGAATCTTCATAGCAACTCTTATGCACTCCTTGAGTTCCTCTAGTTACCAATTCTAAATGAGTCTCCTTATGTCCTCGTTTCATGTCAAGGTTTGTGGTCCTAGAAGATTAGTTGGCACTATCATGGACTTGAGTCAGTTGTTAACCTAAAGTTAGATACGATAAGTTAGTGTGGTATTCTTGTAATTTCACAAGTAAATTTTGCGAAGTGAGCCTCGCGTCTTTACGAGGTTGGCGTGCAATTGCAGTTTCCTTCAAGATCTTGATGCACTTGCTTCAGATGGTGCATGAAGTCCATTGTCCAACTTGCCGGTTAGGGTACAAAACTTTTCGGCTATTTGGCTAAGGATCGGGGGTCTTTTGTATCTTGCGGAACGGTCAGATCTTGAGATGAGAGGGAAAATTAGTTTAGAAAGATTTTCCTTGGCGGGTTTACATCCGCAACAAGGTACAACTATGGCGAAGAGTTAAAAATTGTTCTTCTCTTTTTTTTTCTCGTTAGGTGGCAAAAGGGAAACTAAACTTTCCTTTTTATCAAAACTCCTTTTCCATCTCACAAACAACACACAAGCAGAGTTCACACAAGCAAGGTGCACACAAGGTACGTCTAGTACCAACGGACGTCTAATACTCGTGGTAGCCGGGGTAACCAAAGTTCCTATCATGAGTTTTTCCTAGGGGTCTTTGTCGAACATTGCTGGTGAAGTCTTCATTTTATCGCCTTAGTCTTCCACTGGAGAAATTGAGGTCGTCGAGGTTGCAACTTGAGTAGAATTGTTGATGTTGAGCTGAGGTCTTCGGAGGTTTGTTGCTTTGTTGACATTGACGATCTTGGCAATTGCAAATCAACCACCCTGAGGTTTAAGGTTGAGTATTTGTGATGGAAGCTTCTTCTTGTGGGTGCTAACTAATTAGGTCTCACTTGGGTTCATCGTCAAGTATACTCTTGGTTTTGAATGAAGGTAAGATAATAGAAGAATGCCTTTGAAAATCTTAAAATAGAGGGGTAAGACGTTGAAATATTTGAGGAGATGAGAAGAGCGAAGCCATTTTAGGACTCCTCTAGATAAAAAAAATTATATTTTGGTAGTAATATATTTTTATCAAAAATATTTGCTTTTCTAACTAACGTCCATGCTAACTAAGGTCTCCTACAGTCAGGATTGCTCTGATACCAAGTCTGTGGGGACCCCGGACTAGCTGTCCGAAATACCCTTGTGCCTACATCAGCGATCCCATGATCAGTGTGTCGCTGAGCACAATCAAACTGGTAATCAAGGAACATCCATAATTACCGAAGGAATATACTTACTTGATTGAAGTCATACTCTTCAATAGGTACTTGCAGCGGAAATCACCAAACAACGTGGAGCCCAAGTCATTCGCCTTAACCCTACAGGCAACTGACTGGGAAGTGCCCTAGTTCGCATTGACGTCAATTCTGTCTCCTTCTTCAAGATGCTCTTCCTTAAAATCTGGCTAAGACAATAGCCAGGGACGAAACCATTATGAGTACAATGGGAATTGTACTCGCAAACTACCCCCGAAAGAGCATGCACTACCCTTTTCTATTTTTTTGTTTATAGTTTGAGTAAAACTTTGTTTGCTTTGAAAACTCTAATCCTTATTGAAAAGAGAATGATAGACTTTTGTTCAATAAAACTTTGTCTGAAAACTCTATAACTTTGGTTGAAGTAAAATAAGAGAAATTTGATAACTTTTCATAAACCTTGTATAATTTTTCAAAATATCTATAGCCTTTGTTAAAGAAAACGAAAAGAAGGCTTTAGATTCTTTTTTTTTTTCCATAAAACTGTCTTTGTAAGGAGTTTTCTTTTAAAACATTTTCCCGAAAAATAGCTGTTTGTTAAAATAAGAAGTCCCTTTTTAAAAACGTTTTTCCCGGAAAATCACCATTTTGCTTATTTATCCAAAACTCCTCCTTTTTCCCGACCATGTCTCATCATGGTCCAATTATTTCCAACAACTCATACCAGCACATTGGCATAGTTGCATAAAACATCCTTCACATCATTTTCTCTTTCAAATCTCAAACCTTTTTCCAAAACTTGCACATAGGCCTAGTACAGCCTCCCAACTGTCCATATCCGAGGACTCGGCTATTCGAATAGTTTTACCCTCTGCAGAGGTAGCACGCTTTTCCCACACCCATCCGGTAGCTCATCGTGTCTGCCACATCCCGCCATACAAGGTGTATGCGAAGTTGAGCCACCGACCATAGCCTGTCCTTTGCTCATGCTAGTATAGGACCCTGCCCGTACGAATTCACCATTCCTTCACACCTAGTACAGGATCCCCCGTCGAGGAACCTAGATGTAAGGACTCGTAGTTTTGCCCGGCGAGCACGAAGCCCTTCAATCCCTCAATCCCTCAGATTGCCGGGACCCAGGTCAGGGGTTAGAGTCGCCATGCTCATCCCCTCATGCATAACGGAGTCATCTCCGTCGATGAGGTATCCAGTACTAACACGAGCAAACTATATGACTACGCCCGTTCCCATATTTGGGTAGATGTGGTCGCACAGGTTATCGGCTGGTCGTCATGGTACTAAGACACAATGTGCATTTTTCATAAACATTACCGATCACCTCTTTTCCACTTCCATGCCGACCATTCGGCATTCCACATTCTTCCAAGTACTTTGAAAAGGAGTTTTGGAATAAATCATATTTTTCCATCCTATAGTTATACATATCTACTCTTGGCAAAATAGTTTTTCATATCTTTGTAAAAAGGTTTTTAAAATCATCGCTACTTTTGAATACTTCAGGTGATCAAATAGATGAATATAAATGCAAGCTCAGTGAAGTAGCTTGCCTGTTTTCAGCATAATGTCGTTGGACTTCTCCTTACTGATCAAAGAAATAATTTCTGATTCTTCTCCAATAAATCCTTCCCAAGGATCACTCCGGTAGCGTTTATATCTAGCGTCGCAAAAAGGGAAAGAACACAATCAACACACAGTAGGACACTCCAACAACAAACATCAAGCAACACTAACAAACAACAATCATGAGAGAAGATTATTATCTACCAAACAAGTTTGGGCAATCACCAACCCTACTCATATTTAAAAGTTATGTTTAAAGTTGTGATTAAGCATCTTTATTTAAACAGGAAATACTTCAGACAAAAGTTAAGCTACCAACTCTTTTATTTAATTCACAACATTCTACCAAGCTAAGGTAGAGACCTTAACATGATACTCAAGCTAGCACTCAACTTGAATATAAGCAAGTTTAACAAGCAAGGCTAGTATATTAACCACATAAAGATAACCTAATTATCAACATAAACAAGCAATACATACCATTTCTAAACTACTCAATCAAGCATCATAACAATCTCATGCATCACACATAGCTACTGCACTCACAAAGCAACACAATTTGATTTCAATTTAATTTAATTATCTATTATTTAATTAGGTCTTAAATAAGGCAGAAACTAGTGGTGCATGGTTAATTGCATAACTTGGCTTCTGTTCATCACAAAAATATGAACTAAAATCCTACAGAAATCTATTGAAGTTTAGAAGACAATCCAATTGGATTTAATTCAATTTGAGTTATTAAACTCCCTGTATAAATGTTTTAATCCAGAATGTTGGTTTTCTTGTTTTTGCTACAACTCAAGTTAATTGTACTCAAAAGTTAAATCCTCTTAGGGATAACTAGTATTGCTTATATGTGAGCTAACAAAATTGGTTTGACCTCATTTGGATTAGTAGAGTATCAGAAACAAACGAGTTTAGGTTTTATACCTTCTGTGGCATTTTGGATATCATTATTTATTTATTAATCTAAATGGGGTGAAACCACTTTAGTGAGTTAGATAATTTCATAAGCTTTCCAGAACATTTTCATTTTCTATTTTTAGATTCCTAGATCTCAAGATAGATGTGGTGATTGTTCATAAACTCCTTT
>QRDG01002507.1:605536-617877 GCA_012064385.1 Puccinellia tenuiflora
ACTCTCTCCACAGTCCATGTGGAGGTCGCCGTTGTGGCGCACCTCAACTCGCTTGCCGACTTCCCGGCCGCGCGTCGAGCGCCGGCCGGCAGCAAGGGCGCTGGGCGAAAGTAGCGGAGGGGATTTTATCGGTTTGACTTAGCGGTGGCAGTTCCCCGTAAATAAGATAAACGAAACGGTATGATGGCATAAGTGCGTAATATGTGACTTGGTGGAGGGCAGAATCGGAAATCTAAAATGACGTACCATGAACCATCACGTCCTATTCCAATATTATAGTTTAGATTTGATTTCAATTTAATTTAATTATCTATTATTTAATTAGGTCTTAAATAAGGCAGAAAACTAGTGGTGCATGGTTAATTGCATAACTTGGCTTCTGTTCATCACAAAAATATGAACTAAAATCCTACAGAAAGCTATTGAAGTTTAGAAGACAATCCAATTGGATTTAATTCAATTTGAGTTATTAAACTCCCTGTATAAATGTTTTAATCCAGAATGTTGGTTTTCTTGTTTTTGCTACAACTCAAGTTAATTGTACTCAAAGGTTAAATCCTCTTAGGGATAACTAGTATTGCTTATATGTGAGCTAACAAAATTGGTTTGACCTCATTTGGATTAGTAGAGTATCAGAAACAAACGAGTTTAGGTTTTATACCTTCTGTGGCATTTTGGATATCATTATTTATTTATTAATCTAAATGGGGTGATAACCACTTTAGTGAGTTAGATAATTTCATAAGCTTTCCAGAACATTTTCATTTCTATTTTTAGATTCCTAGATCTCAAGATATTGAATTTCAAAGTTCTAGTCAAATTTCTGACAGAGAAATTTACCTATTTTAAGTTTATCAATTAGCACATTTGTCATTTTCATTTTAAATCAGGGAATTACCCTACATGATCATGGCTTGCATCTATGTGAAGATGGCATGTTATACTAGCTACAACATTTTAGTTTTCTATTTTTAGGCCTCTGGATAACATAGAAACTTGTATGGGAAGTGGCTATCCCTGTTATTTCATGTGGTGGAGCACACTGATTAGCTAACTTCCCTAGATGTTATCCTTTGCACAGAATTTATTTTGGGGTTCACATCACTTGGTCATGGCAGTATAATAACTATACTAACATGACATACAAAGATTATTTTCTAACTAAATATAGGTTAAATATTATTAACAGTTCAAAACAGAATCTCTTAACAGTTTTCAGGAAATCCTGGAAACAGATATAACTTAGCATCTTTGCTTAGACCTTAAATATAGGAAATTTATTCCAATTTGAGCAAAACAAGTTTCCCTGTAATGTAGATAAATTATAATTTCTAATACAATTTATGTCATCAATTTTTGACAAAGGAGTTGAGCAGATGATGCATGAAAACATAGCATCAGAGTAACAGCGTCCAGGACTTAGCCGATTTTTCAGAGAAACTAAACTAAACAGAAAAAGGCAAGGCGCCGTTGGATCGAGATCCAACGGACGCGATATACCACAGCGACGGCGGCCACCATCGGGCAGCGCCGCTGCGCCAGGGGCGGCGAGGTGGAGCAGGGAATCACCTAGTGGCTCCTGGAGGTGGCGGCGGCGACGTGGAGCGGTGGCGGAGGTCTGGGGCAGCTGGAGGGCGGAGTCGCAGGTGCTGGGGAAGTCCAAGGCGTCGGCGGCGACGTCTCGTCGGTCTCGGTCTGAAGACCCTCGCCGGCGAGCGTCGGGATGGCTCCTGGGCACGAAAAAGGGGCTGCAGGTGAGCGCTTGGTCTGGGAAAGGTACCGAGGGAGAGAGAGAACGGGGAGGGAGAGAGGGCAGCGTGGCCGCTGCGGCCGTAGCGACCTCTGCAGTGGCGGAGCGTCGGTGCTTCGGCTCCTTCAGCAAGCAGTGGTGCGGTAGTGGGTGAGGGAGGGTGGAGTGGTGTGGTGTGAAGCGTTGAGGCTGGCTCGGGTGGTCTTTATATAGCGGCGGAGAGGGAGCGAGGTGAGAGCGAGGAGCAGCTGGGGGCACGGATCGGAGCCGGCGTTGCCGTGCTCTGGTCGCGGGTCCGGGGCGAGTAGGGGACAGCAGGGGAGAGGGGACGAGGTCGCGGAGGAGAATGGTCGAGGGAGGCGCGGCGTTGAGCTAGCTGGGCGGCTACGTGGTCTCCTCCACAGGAGCAAGCACGATGGCATGGCTACAGCACGGCTGCTCCCTGGCATCGACACACCATGCCGACCACTGGGTCACTCCCTTGATGCTCTGAGGTGCAGAATGGGTCCTTGAGGTGAAGAGGGGTAGAGGGGTGCAAGGAATCGAGAAACAACAACCCGAATCCATTGATTTGATCCGGACTTTATCAGATTGGGGAAGAACAGGGTGGTGCCTGCAAGGTGTTCGACGAAATGCTTGAACCAAATTTAAATCTGAAATTTTGTAAACTGTTTCCACAATTTGCTTCTTATATAATAATAGAGATTTTTGGTGCTGTGATGATATTTATTGGATAAGTGCAACATAGCATATTTGATGATTTAGAGGAGTAAAGACATGGAAATTTATATTTGCATTCTTGAAAATAATATTTGAGACAGGAAAGTGGTAGAATAAATTGGGAGGGAAATTTATTTGTGAAGATCACTCCTTTATTTCATGATCTCAATGGAGTTGAGATGATCATTAGTTCATCTCATTCCCAGAATAAAGAAAATATAATTGTTTTTCATAAAATAGAGGATTAGAACGAGAGGAAATTTTAATAAGATCATTTCCCTTAATTTAGGATTTCATCTTAGGTGTGAATAATTTTAGAGGGTTTGTTTTTATTCAAGTCACCCTCCAAATTTGTTGTCAAGGGGGTGTTATTAAGCACAACTGAGGAGTTACCCTCTCAGGCAACAAACACAACAATATTCACATCACAACCATGACCATACAATTCAAACCACATGAATTAATTACACCACCGTTTCCACGACTAACAATTCTATCTTGTAAAAATGATCCCACTCAATTATGACAAGATAATGTTTAAAGAATTGTCTCAACTCATAACTTAGTTGTTTTCAAAAAGGTTTGAGAAAGAAAATTATGTGGGGTAATATATTTCCCACTAGTGTTGTTTTAAAACGGAGTGGAAATTAGAGTTTATAAAATGGGAGTTGCATATATATGCAAAATATCATGGTTGGCAATAGATAGGAGATAACATATAGATCTCCATATTTTTGGGAACCTATAAGTTTGGAAATACTTTTACCTTCCCAACTAAAGGGTATTTTATTTGTTGCTGAAATCAAACATCATTGAAATAGACTTTGGCCAAAATAAGATTGGAAAAGATATATGGGATATACTCTTGTCATAACATGAGCACCAAGTTTAATATATTTTTACTTGGGTTGGGTTCTTCGATTAATATTTACTAACCAAACAAGCATAAACAACAAGTCACACAAGATCAAACAGAACAATATAAAGAAAAACACAACCAATAATGAAGTATTTCAAAAAAAAATTGTTGGTTCTGAATTTTGGGTCTCGTTAATTCTTATTTTAAGTTTGGGATGTTACAAATCCTTCCCCCCTTAAAATAAATCTCGTCCCGAGATTTGCCCGGGGGTACAGGGGAGTACGAGGGCACGGGTTTTGGGATGGTTAACTTCCGAGGTTGTTGCTTCTTCAGTGAGATCACCAGGTGAGCTATTGACAAATGGATGTTGCAAGGTCGTTCCTTGTCGATAATTTTCTCTGGTGGGTTCAGATCCTAGATGTTAGGGTTGACTTGACGATCTATGCTGATGGATAGTCTTGGTTAGCTGTTTCCAGTTTCTACGAGGCTGAGGTGCAAGGAACTAATTATTACCACGTTCTGGTATACCTATTGCAGGTCTTCCCCCCTTAAAAGGGGTTTTTAATCGGTCTTGCTGAAGTTTGCAGTTGGAGTTGACTTGGAGGCATTGTACTTCTTGACGATCTTCGTCTCGTTTGCCACTCCTTGGGGCTTGGGGTTGGTGAAGATATCACTTCGTACTATGTTCTTCTTACGGGGGTCGCAGATGGGGATGCGTGGTTTTTAGGATGCGTCGAGTCTGCGTACTCAACTCTCTCGGGTTTCTAATTAGAAAAAGGATGTTATAAACGTCTAAGTTCGTCTGGACTTGGTTGGTGGTTGATGTTGTCCACAGCAGGCGCTTACGTCGTTGGATTCTTCTGAGTACTCCATTGGTTATTTGTCTTCAGGCTTGTCCTTCTTCAGCTGAGTAAAGGAGGAACTTATTGCTGACTTCCTTGGTTCTTGAGCTTCATGAAGCGTTGTTAAGAATCTTAAGAGGTACAGCCTAGATTATCGAGCTTCCAGAGGAATCTAAAAGTCAGTACAAGGACCCTAAAGGTAAGTGGTTTGGTCTGCTGTTCGACAAGGGTACAAGGGTCGCGTTCTCAGTTAACCTTAAAAAGTTAGAGAAGAGCTCCATGTCAACAGTTGCTGCTCGTGCTTTCTGAATCCTCCTTCGGTGTGATTGGTCGAGGCCAGTTGAAAAGGATGATTTCTCGATAGGTAGCGTCGATGGTGCTTGCTTACTGGTTCAATTCTGCGCAGATGGTCTTCAGTGCTGATCGACTTCGGTCTTGATGATGGCGATCTTCTCACTACCAACTATATATATGATTCTTTCTATATCACCTCTCTTTTTGTCAAACTTGCGGTTAGATGAAGCCAGTTAGTACCGTCACAACTGGGGTTAGATGTTAATCTAGAATTTGGTAAGTTGGTTCAAAAAGTCACGGCTTAATGGACCTTAGTAAAGGTTAGTGAAGAATCTTCACACCAGTTGTTTCCCAAAAAGGTACCTTTGTCTTTCTTGTTTCGACTGGTTGAGTCGTGTTGAACTAAGATTTTTGTTCGGCCGATAACGTCGATGGCGTCCTTTTCCCTGGGGTAAGCTCATGTTGACGATCTTTAAGTTGGTTTCCTTCGGGTTTGTTGGTGGCGATCTCCCTTGGATGAGTCTTGTGCTTGAGGCTTCATATAATCTTCAGAAAATCAGCGGCAGGCTAGGGTTCTCATCCATCTTTCCCAAGTTTGCGGTGATAGGTAGGAGTTAGTCGAGGTTTTCTTTGGTTTTATTTCACGGGACAAAATTTGGGTGGGTCAAACCTAGCAAGATTAGCGCAAGGGATTAAAATGCCACTAACTGCTCGTCAAGCGGGTAGGTATATGATCCTCTTTGAAACCCATCATTACCGTCGGTCTCTGAGCTCGAATCTTCATAGCAACTCTTATGCACTCCTTGAGTTCCTCTAGTTACCAATTCTAAATGAGTCTCCTTATGTCCTCGTTTCATGTCAAGGTTTGTGGTCCTAGAAGATTAGTTGGCACTATCATGGACTTGAGTCAGTTGTTAACCTAAAGTTAGATACGATAAGTTAGTGTGGTATTCTTGTAATTTCACAAGTAAATTTTGCGAAGTGAGCCTCGCGTCTTTACGAGGTTGGCGTGCAATTGCAGTTTCCTTCAAGATCTTGATGCACTTGCTTCAGATGGTGCATGAAGTCCATTGTCCAACTTGCCGGTTAGGGTACAAAACTTTTCGGCTATTTGGCTAAGGATCGGGGGTCTTTTGTATCTTGCGGAACGGTCAGATCTTGAGATGAGAGGGAAAATTAGTTTAGAAAGATTTTCCTTGGCGGGTTTACATCCGCAACAAGGTACAACTATGGCGAAGAGTTAAAAATTGTTCTTCTCTTTTTTTTTTTTTTAGGTGGCAAAAGGGAAACTAAACTTTCCTTTTTATCAAAACTCCTTTTCCATCTCACAAACAACACACAAGCAGAGTTCACACAAGCAAGGTGCACACAAGGTACGTCTAGTACCAACGGACGTCTAATACTCGTGGTAGCCGGGGTAACCAAAGTTCCTATCATGAGTTTTTCCTAGGGGTCTTTGTCGAACATTGCTGGTGAAGTCTTCATTTTATCGCCTTAGTCTTCCACTGGAGAAATTGAGGTCGTCGAGGTTGCAACTTGAGTAGAATTGTTGATGTTGAGCTGAGGTCTTCGGAGGTTTGTTGCTTTGTTGACATTGACGATCTTGGCAATTGCAAATCAACCACCCTGAGGTTTAAGGTTGAGTATTTGTGATGGAAGCTTCTTCTTGTGGGTGCTAACTAATTAGGTCTCACTTGGGTTCATCGTCAAGTATACTCTTGGTTTTGAATGAAGGTAAGATAATAGAAGAATGCCTTTGAAAATCTTAAAATAGAGGGGTAAGACGTTGAAATATTTGAGGAGATGAGAAGAGCGAAGCCATTTTAGGACTCCTCTAGATAAAAAAATTATATTTTGGTAGTAATATATTTTTATCAAAAATATTTGCTTTCCTAACTAACGTCCATGCTAACTAAGGTCTCCTACAGTCAGGATTGCTCTGATACCAAGTCTGTGGGGACCCCGGACTAGCTGTCCGAAATACCCTTGTGCCTACATCAGCGATCCCATGATCAGTGTGTCGCTGAGCACAATCAAACTGGTAATCAAGGAACATCCATAATTACCGAAGGAATATACTTACTTGATTGAAGTCATACTCTTCAATAGGTACTTGCAGCGGAAATCACCAAACAACGTGGAGCCCAAGTCATTCGCCTTAACCCTACAGGCAACTGACTGGGAAGCGCCCTAGTTCGCATTGACGTCAATTCTGTCTCCTTCTTCAAGATGCCCTTCCTTAAAATCTGGCTAAGACAATAGCCAGGGACGAAACCATTATGAGTACAATGGGAATTGTACTCGCAAACTACCCCCGAAAGAGCATGCACTACCCTTTTCTATTTTTTTGTTTATAGTTTGAGTAAAACTTTGTTTGCTTTGAAAACTCTAATCCTTATTGAAAAGAGAATGATAGACTTTTGTTCAATAAAACTTTGTCTGAAAACTCTATAACCTTGGTTGAAGTAAAATAAGAGAAATTTGATAACTTTTCATAAACCTTGTATATTTTTCAAAATATCTATAGCCTTTGTTAAAGAAAACGAAAAGAAGGCTTTAGATTCTTTTTTTTTCCATAAAACTGTCTTTGTAAGGAGTTTTCTTTTAAAACATTTTCCCGAAAAATAGCTGTTTGTTAAAATAAGAAGTCCCTTTTTAAAAACGTTTTTCCCGGAAAATCACCATTTTGCTTATTTATCCAAAACTCCTCCTTTTTCCCGACCATGTCTCATCATGGTCCAATTATTTCCAACAACTCATACCAGCACATTGGCATAGTTGCATAAAACATCCTTCACATCATTTTCTCTTTCAAATCTCAAACCTTTTTCCAAAACTTGCACATAGGCCTAGTACAGCCTCCCAACTGTCCATATCCGAGGACTCGGCT
Organism: Puccinellia tenuiflora; assembly: GCA_012064385.1. Lineage (NCBI taxonomy): Eukaryota > Viridiplantae > Streptophyta > Magnoliopsida > Poales > Poaceae > Puccinellia > Puccinellia tenuiflora. The sequence continues at coordinate 612,892 of QRDG01002507.1, forward strand.
ATTCGAATAGTTTTACCCTCTGCAGAGGTAGCACGCTTTTCCCACACCCATCCGGTAGCTCATCGTGTCTGCCACATCCCGCCATACAAGGTGTATGCGAAGTTGAGCCACCGACCATAGCCTGTCCTTTGCTCATGCTAGTATAGGACCCTGCCCGTACGAATTCACCATTCCTTCACACCTAGTACAGGATCCCCCGTCGAGGAACCTAGATGTAAGGACTCGTAGTTTTGCCCGGCGAGCACGAAGCCCTTCAATCCCTCAATCCCTCAGATTGCCGGGACCCAGGTCAGGGGTTAGAGTCGCCATGCTCATCCCCTCATGCATAACGGAGTCATCTCCGTCGATGAGGTATCCAGTACTAACACGAGCAAACTATATGACTACGCCCGTTCCCATATTTGGGTAGATGTGGTCGCACAGGTTATCGGCTGGTCGTCATGGTACTAAGACACAATGTGCATTTTTCATAAACATTACCGATCACCTCTTTCCACTTCCATGCCGACCATTCGGCATTCCACATTCTTCCAAGTACTTTGAAAAGGAGTTTTGGAATAAATCATATTTTTCCATCCTATAGTTATACATATCTACTCTTGGCAAAATAGTTTTTCATATCTTTGTAAAAAGGTTTTTAAAATCATCGCTACTTTTGAATACTTCAGGTGATCAAATAGATGAATATAAATGCAAGCTCAGTGAAGTAGCTTGCCTGTTTTCAGCATAATGTCCCTGGACTTCTCCTTACTGGTCAAAGAAATAATTTCTGATTCTTCTCCAATAAATCCTTCCCAAGGATCACTCCGGTAGCGTTTATATCTAGCGTCGCAAAAGGGAAAGAACACAATCAACACACAGTAGGACACTCCAACAACAAACATCAAGCAACACTAACAAACAACAATCATGAGAGAAGATTATTATCTACCAAACAAGTTTGGGCAATCACCAACCCTACTCATATTTAAAAGTTATGTTTAAAGTTGTGATTAAGCATCTTTATTTAAACAGGAAATACTTCAGACAAAAGTTAAGCTACCAACTCTTTTATTTAATTCACAACATTCTACCAAGCTAAGGTAGAGACCTTAACATGATACTCAAGCTAGCACTCAACTTGAATATAAGCAAGTTTAACAAGCAAGGCTAGTATATTAACCACATAAAGATAACCTAATTATCAACATAAACAAGCAATACATACCATTTCTAAACTACTCAATCAAGCATCATAACAATCTCATGCATCACACATAGCTACTGCACTCACAAAGCAACACAATTTGATTTCAATTTAATTTAATTATCTATTATTTAATTAGGTCTTAAATAAGGCAGAAACTAGTGGTGCATGGTTAATTGCATAACTTGGCTTCTGTTCATCACAAAAATATGAACTAAAATCCTACAGAAATCTATTGAAGTTTAGAAGACAATCCAATTGGATTTAATTCAATTTGAGTTATTAAACTCCCTGTATAAATGTTTTAATCCAGAATGTTGGTTTTCTTGTTTTTGCTACAAATCAAGTTAATTGTACTCAAAGGTTAAATCCTCTTAGGGATAACTAGTATTGCTTATATGTGAGCTAACAAAATTAGTTTGACCTCATTTGGATTAGTAGAGTATCAGAAACAAACAAGTTTAGGTTTTATACCTTCTGTGGCATTTTGAATATCATTATTTATTTATTAATCTAAATGGGGTGAAACCACTTGAGTGAGTTAGATAATTTCATAAGCTTTCCAGAACATATTTATTTGCTATTTTCAGATTCCTAGATCTCAAGATATTGATTTCAAAGTCTTAGTCAATTTCTGACAGAAGAATTCACCTATTTAAGTTTATCAATTAGCACTATTTGTCATTTTTATTTTAAATCAGAGAATTATCCATACATGATCATGGCTTGCATCTATGTGAAGATGGCATGTTATACTAGCTACAACATTTTAGTTTTCTATTTTTAGGCCTCTGGATAACATAGAAACTTGTATGGGAAGTGGCTATCCCTGTTATTTCATGTGGTGGAGCACACTGATTAGCTAACTTCCCTAGATGTTATCCTTTGCACAGAATTTATTTTGGGGTTCACATCACTTGGTCATGGCAGTATAATAACTATACTAACATGACATACAAAGATTATTTTCTAACTAAATATAGGTTAAATATTATTAACAGTTCAAAACAGAATCTCTTAACAGTTTTCAGGAAATCCTGGAAACAGATATAACTTAGCATCTTTGCTTAGACCTTAAATATAGGAAATCTATTCCAATTTGAGCAAAACAAGTTTCCCTGTAATGTAGATAAATTATAATTTCTAATACAATTTATGTCATCAATTTTTGACAAAGGAGTTGAGCAGATGATGCATGAAAACATAGCATCAGAGTAACAGCGTCCAGGACTTAGCCGATTTTTCAGAGAAACTAAACTAAACAGAAAAAGGCAAGGCGCCGTTGGATCGAGATCCAACGGACGCGATATACCACAGCGACGGCGGCCACCATCGGGCAGCGCCGCTGCGCCAGGGGCGGCGAGGTGGAGCAGGAATCACCTAGGGGCTCCTGGAGGTGGCGGCGGCGACGTGGAGCGGTGGCGGAGGTCTGGGGCAGCTGGAGGGCGGAGTCGCAGGTGCTGGGGAAGTCCAAGGCGTCGGCGGCGACGTCTCGTCGGTCTCGGTCTGAAGACCCTCGCCGGCGAGCGTCGGGATGGCTCCTGGGCACGAAAAAGGGGCTGCAGGTGAGCGCTTGGTCTGGGAAAGGTACCGAGGGAGAGAGAGAACGGGGAGGGAGAGAGGGCAGCGTGGCCGCTGCGGCCGTAGCGACCTCTGCAGTGGCGGAGCGTCGGTGCTTCGGCTCCTTCAGCAAGCAGTGGTGCGGTAGTGGGTGAGGGAGGGTGGAGTGGTGTGGTGTGAAGCGTTGAGGCTGGCTCGGGTGGTCTTTATATAGCGGCGGAGAGGGAGCGAGGTGAGAGCGAGGAGCAGCTGGGGGGCACGGATCGGAGCCGGCGTTGCCGTGCTCTGGTCGCGGGTCCGGGGCGAGTAGGGGACAGCAGGGGAGAGGGGACGAGGTCGCGGAGGAGAATGGTCGAGGGAGGCGCGGCGTTGAGCTAGCTGGGCGGCTACGTGGTCTCCTCCACAGGAGCAAGCACGATGGCATGGCTACAGCACGGCTGCTCCCTGGCATCGACACACCATGCCGACCACTGGGTCACTCCCTTGATGCTCTGAGGTGCAGAATGGGTCCTTGAGGTGAATAGGGGTAGAGGGGTGCAAGGAATCGAGAAACAACAACCCGAATCCATTGATTTGATCCGGACTTTATCAGATTGGGGAAGAACAGGGTGGTGCCTGCAAGGTGTTCGACGAAATGCTTGAACCAAATTTAAATCTGAAATTTTGTAAACTGTTTCCACAATTTGCTTCTTATATAATAATAGAGATTTTTGGTGCTGTGATGATATTTATTGGATAAGTGCCACATAGCATATTTGATGATTTAGAGGAGTAAAGACATGGAAATTTATATTTGCATTCTTCAAAATAATATTTGAGACAGGAAAGTGGTAGAATAAATTGGGAGGGAAATTTATTTGTGAAGATCGCTCCTTTATTTCATGATCTCAATGGAGTTGAGATGATCATTAGTTCATCTCATTCCCAGAATAAAGAAAATATAATTGTTTTTCATAAAATAGAGGATTAGAACGAGAGGAAATTTTAATAAGATCATTTCCCTTAATTTAGGATTTCATCTTAGGTGTGAATAATTTTAGAGGGTTTGTTTTTATTCAAGTCACCCTCCAAATTTTTTGTCAAGGGGGTGTTATTAAGCACAACTGAGGAGTTACCCTCTCAGGCAACAAACACAACAATATTCACATCACAACCATGACCATACAATTCAAACCACATGAATTAATTACACCACCGTTTCCACGACTAACAATTCTATCTTGTAAAAATGATCCCACTCAATTATGACAAGATAATGTTTAAAGAATTGTCTCAACTCATAACTTAGTTGTTTTCAAAAAGGTTTGAGAAAGAAAATTATGTGGGGTAACTATATTTCCCACTAGTGTTGTTTTAAAACGGAGTGGAAATTAGAGTTTATAAAATGGGAGTTGCATATATATGCAAAATATCATGGTTGGCAATAGATAGGAGATAACATATAGATCTCCATATTTTTGGGAACCTATAAGTTTGGAAATACTTTTACCTTCCCAACTAAAGGGTATTTTATTTGTTGCTGAAATCAAACATCATTGAAATAGACTTTGGCCAAAATAAGATTGCAAAAAGATATATGGGATATACTCTTGTCATAACATGAGCATCAAGTTTAATATATTTTTACTTGGGTTGGGTTCTTCGATTAATATTTACTAACCAAACAAGCATAAACAACAAGTCACACAAGGTCAAACAGAACAATATAAAGAGAAACACAATCATTAGTGAAGTAATTTCAAAAAGTTTTTGTTGGTTCTGAATTTTGGGTCTTGTTAATTCTTATTTTAAGTTTGGGATGTTACACCCAGGTACTACCACCGTGGGTTACCCGAAAGGTAGCCCCACGACACATGGTTTTGGTAATTAATGACAATCTCTATGGACTAATATTTGCATTGAGATATATTTGTAGGTGTCCATTAGCTTGCTTGTCTCCATGTGTTGGAGTCAAGGTCTTGCTTGTTCTCCATGTGTTGGAGTCAAGGTTAAGGGAAGGAGATCATTTGTTGATCAAGGCCAAGGTGTTCGTCATCAAGATAAAGGCCAAGTGAAGATATGCCGAAATGGTGCTTTCCCCATCTTGGTGTATGGGGGGAGCCACATGTGAATCTTCACCAAGCGAAGCGCAATCAAGAAAGGTGATGCGTCTTGAGGAGATGAAGATCGTCTTCGTCGACCTCAAGTGGATTAATGCGCAAGGCAAAGGTATGATCTTGATTTAGGGTTTTATTTTACCG
>QRDG01002507.1:617922-769852 GCA_012064385.1 Puccinellia tenuiflora
ATTTTATAAAATGATCACACTCAATTATGACAAGATGATGTTTAAGAAATATCTCAACTCATAATTAATTGTTTTCAAAAAGGTTTGAGAAAGGAAAATGTGGGGTAATATATTTCCCACTAGAGTTGTTTTCAAATGGAGTGGAAATCAAGTTTATAAAATGGGAGTTGCATATACATGCAAAATATCATGGTTAGCTTTAGATAGGAGATAACATATAGATCTCCATATTTTTGGGAACACATAATTTTGGAAATACTTTTACTTTCTTCTCAACTAAAGGGTATTTTATTTGTTGCTGAAATCAAACATCATTGAAATAACTTTGGCCAAAATAAGATTGGAAAAGATATATGGAATTTACTCTTGTCATAACCTGATCACCAAAGCTTAATATGTTTTTATCTTGGTTGGATTCTTGGGTTGATATTTACCAGTCAAACAAGCATATACATCAAGTCACACAAGGTCAAACAGAACAATATACAGAAAAACACAATCAATAATGAAGTATTTCAAAAAGTTTTTGTTGGTTCTGAATTTTGGGTCTTGTTAATTCTTATTATAAATTTGGGATGTTACAAATCCTTCCCCCCTTAAAATAAATCTCGTCCCGAGATTTGCCCGGGGGTACAGGGGAGTACGAGGGTACGGGTTCTGGGCTGGTTAACTTCTGAGGTTGTTGCTTCTTCAGTGAGGTTGCCAGGTGAGATCTTGACAATTTGATGTTGCGAGGTCGTTCCTTGTCGATGATTTTCTCTGATGGGTTCAGATCCTGGATGATAGGGTTGACTTGACGATCGATGCTGATGGATAGTCTTGGTTAGCTGTTTCCAGTTTCTACGAGGCTGAGGCGCAAGGAACTAATTATTACCACGTTCTGGTATACCTATTGCAGGTCTTCCCCCCTTAAAAAGGGGTTTTTAATCGGTCTTGCTGAAGTTTGCAGCTGGAGTTGACTCGGAGGCTTTGTACTTCTTGACGATCTTCGTCTCGGTTGTCACTCCTTAGTGCTTGGGGTTGGTGCAGATATCACTTCCTGATATTGTCGCCTTACGAGGGTTGCAGGAAGAGATGCATGGTTTTCAGGATGTGCCGAGTTTGCGCACTCAACTCTCTCCGGTTCTAGTTAGAAAAAGGATGTTATAAACGTCTAAATTCATCTGGACTTGCTTGGTGGTTGATGTTGTCCATAGCAGGCGCTTACATCGTTTAATTCTTCTAAGTATTCCATTGTTTATGTCTTCATGCTTGTCCTTCTTTAGCTGAGCAAAAGGAGAAACTTCATTGCTGACTTCCTTGGTTCTTGAGCTTCATGGAGCGTTGGTAAGAATCGTACAACCTAGATTATCACGCTTCCAAGGGAATCTAAAAGTCGGTACAAGGACCCTAAAGGTAAGTGGTTTGGTCTGTTGTTCGACAAGGGTACAAGGATCGTGTCCTAAGTTAGCCTTAAAAGGGTTAGAGAAAGAGCTTCATGTCAACAGTCACTGCTCGTGCTTCTTGGATCCTCCTTCGGTGTGATTGGTCGAGCTAAGTTGAAAAGGATGATTGCTAGATAGGTACCGTTGACGGTGCTTGCTTCTTGGTTCAATTCCGCGTAGATGGTCTCCAGTGTTGATCGACTTCGGACTTGATGATGGCGATCTTCTTACTACCAACTATATGTGATTCTTTCTATCTTCCTCTCATTTTGTTAAAACTTGAGGTTAGATAAGGCCAGTTAGTACGGTCACAACCGGGGTTAGATGTTAATCTAGGATTTGGTAAGTTGATTCAAAAGTCACGACTTAATGGACTTTTAGAAAAAGGTTAGTGAAAATCTTCACACCAGTTGTTTCCCAAACATGTACCTCTGTCTTTCTTGTTTCGACTAGTTGAGCCGTGTTAAACTAAGATTTTTTTTTTTTTTGGCAGATGACGTCGATGGCGTTCTTTTTCCTGGGGTAACTTCATGTGTTGACGATCTTTGAAGTTGGTTTCCTTCGGGTTGGTTGGTGGCGATCTCCCTTGGATGAGTCTTGTGCTTGAGGCTTCATATAATCTTCAGAAAATCAGCGGCAGACTAGGGTTCTCATCCTTCTTTCCCAAGTTTGCGGTGATAGGTGGGAGTTAGTCTTATTTCACGGGACAAAATTTGGGTGGGTCAAACCTAGCAAAGTTAGCGCAAGGTATTAAGGTGCCACTAACTGCTCGTCAAGCGGGTAGGTACATGATCCTCTTTGAAACCCATCATTACCGTCAGTCTCTGAGCTCGAATCTTCATAGTAACTCTGATGCACTCCTTGAGTTCCTCTAGTTACCCATTCTAAATGAGTTTCCTTATGTCCTCGTTTCATGTCAAGGTTTGGGGTCCTAGAAGATTAGTTGGTTCTATCGTGGACTTGAGTCAGTTGTTAACCTAAGGTTAGATACGATAAGTTGGTGTGGTATTCTTGTAATTTCACAAGTTAATTTTGTGAGGTGGGGGCTCGTGTCTTCACGAGGTTGGCGTATAATGGCAGCTTCCTTCAAGATCTTGACGCACTTGCTCCAGATGGTGCATGAAGTCCATTGTCTGACTTGCCGGTTAGGTTACAAAAATTTCCGGCTATTTGGCTAAGGATCGGGGGTCTTTTGTATCTTGCGGAACTGTCAGATCTTAAATGGAGATGGTTTAGATGAGAGGGAAAATATTTTAGAAAGATTTTCCTTGGCGGGTTTACATCCGCAACAAGGTGCAACTATGGTGAAGAGTTAAAGAAGAGAAGTTTGAGATTACTTTGTGTTGCCGACAAGGCGTGATAGTGAACACACAAGAAAAACAACACACAAACGGAGAACTTGCAAACAACACACAAGCAAGGTGCACACAAGCAAGGTGCACACAAGGTACGTCTAGTACCAAAGGATCCCTAATACTCGTGGTAGTCGGGGTAACCAAAGTTCCTATCAAGAGCTTTCCTATGGGTCGTTGTTAAACATGGCTGGGGGAGTCTTCATTTTATCGCCTTAGTCTTCTGCTGGAGAAATTGAGATCGTTGAAGTTATAACTTGAGTAGAATTGTTGATGTTGAGCTGAGGTCTTCGGAAGTCTCTTGCTTTGTTGACATTGACGATCTTGGCAAATCAATCACCTTGATGTTGAATGTCGAGGATTTGGGATGGAACCTTCTTCTCCTTCTGGCTACTGGTCAGTTAGGTCTCACTTGGGTTCATCGTCGAGTATATATGTAGGTTTTGAATGAAGGTAAGATAATAGAAGAATGCCTTTGAAAATCTTAAAATAGAGGGGTAAGACTTTGTAATATTTGAGAAGATGAGAAGAGCGAAGCCATTTTTAGGGCTTCTCTAGATAAAAATATATTTTGGTAGAAATATATTTTTTAACAAAAATATTTGCTTTCCTAACTAACGTCCATGCTAACTAAGGTCTCCTACAGTCAGGATTGCTCTGATACCAAGTCTGTGGGGACCCCGGACTAGCTGTCCGAAATACCCTTGTGCCTACATCAGCGATCCCATGATCAGTGTGTCGCTGAGCACAATCAAACTGGTAATCAAGGAACATCCATAATTACCGAAGGAATATACTTACTTGATTGAAGTCATAATCTTCAATAGGTACTTGCAGCGGAAATCACCAAACAACGTGGAGCCCAAGTCATTCGCCTTAACCCTACAGGCAACTGACTGGGAAGCGCCCTAGTTCGCATTGACGTCAGTTCCGTCTCCTTCTTCAAGATGTTCTTCCTTAAAATCTGGCTAAGACAATAGCCAGGGGCGAAACCATTATGAGTACAATGGGAATTGTACTCGCAAACTACCCCCGAAAGAGCATGCACTACCCTTTTTTTTTTTTTTTTATAGTTTGAGTAAAACTTTGTTTGCTTTGAAAACTCTAATCTTTATTGAAAAGAGAATGATAGACTTTTGTTCAATAAAACTTTGTCTGAAAACTCTATAATTTTGGTTGAAGTAAAATAAGAGAAATTTTATAACTTTTCATAAACCTTGTATATTTTTTTAAAATATCTATAGCCTTTGTTAAAGAAAACGAAAAGAAGGCTTTAGATTCTTTCTTTTTTTTTCCATAAAACTGTCTTTGTAAGGAGTTTTCTTTTAAAACATTTTTCCCGAAAAATAGCTGCTTGTTAAAATAAGAAGTCCCTTTTTAAAAACATTTTTCCCGGAAAAATCACCATCTTGCTTATTTATCCAAAACTCCTCCTTTTTCCCGACCATGTCTCATCATGGTCCAATTATTCCCAACAACTCATACCAGCACATTGGCATAGTTGCATAAAACATCCTTCACATCATTTTCTCTTTCAAATCTCAAACCTTTTTCCAAAACTTGCACATAGGCCTAGTACAGCCTCCCAACTGTCCATATCCGAGGACTCGGCTATTCGAATAGTTTTTACCCTCTGCAGAGGTAGCACGCTTTTCCCACACCCATCCGGTAACTCATCGTGTCTGCCACATCCCGCCATACAAGGTGTATGCGAAGTTGAGCTACCGACCATAGCCTGTCCTTTGCTCATGCTAGTATAGGACCCTACCCTTACGAATTCATCATTCCTCCGACACCTAGTACAGGATCCCCCGTCGAGGAACCTAGATGTGAGGACTCGTAGTTTTCTCCGGCGACCCAAAGGTGGCGTCTTCAATCCCTCAATCCATCAGATTGCCGAGACCCGGGTCAGGGGTTAGGTCGCAATGACCCTCCCCTCATGCATAACGGAGTCATCTCCGTCGATGAGGTATCCCATACTAATATGAGCAAACTATATGACTACGCCCGTTCCCATATTTGGGTAGATGTGGTCGCACAGGTTATCGGCTGGTCGTCATGGTACTAAGACACAATGTGCATTTTTCATAAACATTACCGATCACCTCTTTTCCACTTCCATGCCGACCATTCGGCATTCCACATTCTTCCAAGTACTTTGAAAAGGAGTTTTGGAATAAATCATATTTTTCCATCCTATAGTTATACATATCTACTCTTGGCAAAATAGCTTTTCATATCTTTGTAAAAAGGTTTTTAAAATCATCGCTACTTTTGAATACTTCAGGTGATCAAATAGATGAATATAAATGCAAGCTCAGTGAAGTAGCTTGCCTGTTTTCAGCATAATGTCCTTGGACTTCTCCTCACTGATCAAAGAAATAACTCTGATTCTTCTCCAATAAATCCTTTCCAATATCACCCAGGTAGCGTTTATATCTAGCGTCGCAAAAAGGAAAGAACACAATCAACACACAGTAGGACACTCCAAAAACAATCATCAAGCAATTACTAGCAAACAACAATCACGATGGAAAACTATTAGTTAACAAGCAAGTTTGGCAGTCACCTCACTACTCATGTTTATATTAACTGATTAAAGTTGTGATTAAGCATCTTTATTTCAATAGGAAATACTTCAGACAAAAGTTAAGCTATCAAGTAATCTCTATAATTCAAAATATCTCACCAATCTAAGGTAGAAATATTACTAGACACTCAAGCTAGCACTCAACTTGAATATAACCAAGTTTAACAAGCAAGGCAATTATATTAATCACACCAAATAATCTAATCATCAACATAAACAAGCAATATATACCATTACTAAACTACTCAATCAAGCATCACAACAACTCTAAAGCATCACACATAGCTATTGCACTCACAAAGCAACACAATTTGATTTCAATTTAATTTAATTATCTATTATTTAATTAGGTCTTAAATATGGCAGAAACTAGTGGTGCATGTTTAATTGCATAACTTAAGTTCTGTTGATCATAAAAATGTGAACTAAAATTCTATGGATAGCTACTGATGTTTGGAAGACAACCCAATTGGATTTAATTCAATTAAGGTTATTAAACTCCCTATATAAATGTTTTTATCCAGAAGGTTAGTTTCTTGTTTTTGCTACAACTCAAGTTAATTTTACTCAAAAATTAAATCCTTTTAGGGATAGCTAGTATTTCTTATATGTGATCTAACAAAATTGGTTTGACCTCATTTGGATTAGTAGAGTATCAGAAACAAACAAGTTTAGGTTTTATACCTTCTGTGGCATTTTGATTATCATCATTTATTTATTAACCTAAATGGAGTGAAACCACTTTAGTTAGTTAGATAATTTCATAAGCTTTCCATAACATTTTCATTTGCTATTTTTAGATTCCTAGATCTCAAGATATTGAATTTCAAAGTTCTAATCAAATTTCTGACAGAGAAATCTACCCATTTTAAGTTTATCAATTAGCACATTTGTCATCTTCATTTTAAATCAGGGAATTACCCTACATGATCATGGCTTGCATCTCTGTGAAGATGGCATGTTATACTAGCTATAACATTTTAGTTTGCTATTTTTAGGCCTCTGGATAAAATAGAAACTTGTATGGGAAATGGCTATCCCTATTATTTCATGTGGCTGAAATATTGTATAGCCAATTTCCTTAGATTATATCTTCTGTATAAAATTATATTTTGAGGTCACACCACTTGGTCATGTCAGTACTCTAACAATAATAACACATTATACAATGAATGATTTCTAAGTAAATCTAGGTAAAATGTTATTAATAATTTAAAACCGAATCTTTTAACAGTTTTCAGGAAATCCTGGAAACAGATATAACTTAGCATTTTTGCTTAGGCCTTAAATATAGGGAATCTATTCCAATTTGGGCAAAACAAGTTACCCTGTAATCTAGATAAATTATACTTTCTAATACAATTTATTTCATCAATTTTTGACAAAGGAGTTGAGCAGATGATGCATGCAAACATAGCATCAGAGCAAGAACTGTCCAGGACTTGGCCGTTTTCTGAAAAGTTCAGAACAGGCGGGAAGCAATGGTGGCCGTTGATCCGTGATCCTATGGCTCGTGTTCAAGCAATGGTGACGACACATCTGGGCGGCGCCGCCGTGCGGCCGGCGATGGTGGTGCGTGGAATTGCTCACCTAGAGGGGTCCGTGGACGGCGGCGACGGTGGGAATTCGGCGGCGGAAGGTCGGGTTGGTCCTCGGACGGAGTCGTAGGTCTCGGGGCGGCGTGGTTCGTCGGCGGCGGGCGAGTTGGCCTCCGCGGACGCGGAACGTCGACGGCTAGCTTCTGGAGGCGATCCTGTGCACGAGACAGAGAGGGGAGAGGGGCATGTGAGTGCAGAGTCCATGGGAAAGGTACCGAGGGAGAGAGAGAACGGGGAGGGAGAGAGGGCAGCGTGGCCGGGGTCGACCTCTGCTTCCGGCGGAAGTGTGGTCATGCTCTGCCGTGGCAGCAATGCGTGGCAGCGGCGTGCTCGCCCTCCGGGCGGTGCACGGGTGAGTGGGGAACGAGGGAGTGAGGGCAGAGGGGCGAGTGGTGGTGAGGTGAGGCGAGAGGAAATGCGGGAGCTCGGCGGCTTAAATAGCCGGAGCTCGGCTCACGGTGGTCTCGGTGCAGGAGGTGCTGCGACGTGGTGTCTAGGAGGCTACGGTGACCAAGGTGAGCGGCTGGGCGGTGCTGAGCGGTCGGGGGAGGCAGCGGTGGTCGAGGCGTGCGTCCGCGCCGTCCATGGTCGGCCACGACGCGCGGCGTGCACTGGCGCGGGCAAGGACACGCAAGCGGGGGCTCCGGGATGGCGTGGTTGCTTCCAGCAGGAGCAGAGCGGCGCGAGGAAAGGGTCGGGCGAGGCAAAGGGCTAGGTGGGCGGCTACGTGGTCTCCTCCACGGGAGGACACCATGGCATGGCGACAGGAGCTCGTGCTCCCTGGCCACGGTGATGAACGGCGATCAACGCGACAACTAGGGTGGCTCCCGTGCTGGTTCGAGGTGCTAGGAAGGTCCGTGAGGTTGAGAGGAGTGGAGGGGTGCTAGGAATCGAAGAGCAACAACCCGAATCCATTGATTGGATTCGGAGTTCTTCAGATTTGGGGAAGAACGGGGTGGTGCTCACCACCTGTTCGACCAAATGTCACAACCAATTTTAAATTCGAATTTTTGAAAATGGTTTCCACCACTGACTTCATATATATTAATAATGATTTGTGGTGCTATGATGAGATTTTTTTGGTAAGTGCATCATAGCACATTTTGTAATTTGGGAAGATTAAAGAAAGAAATAGAAATGCAAATTTAAATTTTTGAAAATATATTTTGAAGAGGGAAAAGATATTAGAGCAAAGTGGGAGTGATTACTATGTCACCCCACTGATTTTTGGTTTAAAAGAAAATATTAATTTCTCGCTTAGAGAAATTTGGGTGGCACTTGTCCCATGATTTTATGTGTCGTTGAGTTGCTTTGTTTCTTTTCTTTTCTCCATACTTTTACTAAGCAACACACATGTCAAAACAAACAACCATGAATAAAACACAAGCAATACCAATCATCACAATCAAGACCACACAATTCAAACCACATGAATTAATCACACCACCATTTCCATGATTAATAATATTATTTTATAAAATGATCACACTTAATTATGACAAGATGATGTTTAAGAAATATCTCAACTCATAATTCAATTGTTTTCAAAAAAAGTTTGAGAAAGGAAACATGTGGGGTAATATATTTCCCACTAGAGTTGTTTTCAAATGGAGTGGAAATCAAGGTTTATAAAATGGGAGTTGCATATACATGCAAAATATCATGGTTAGCTTTAGATAGGAGATAACATATAGATCTCCATATTTTTGGGAACACATAATTTTGGAAATACTTTTACTTTCTCAACTAAAGGGTATTTTATTTGTTGCTGAAATCAAACATCATTGAAATAAACTTTGGCCAAAATAAGGTTGGAAAAGATATATGGAATTTACTCTTGTCATAACCTGATCACCAAAGCTTAATATGTTTTTATCTTGGTTGGATTCTTGGGTTGATATTTACCAGTCAAACAAGCATATACATCAAGTCACACAAGGTCAAACAGAACAATATACAGAAAAACACAATCAATAATGAAGTATTTCAAAAAGTTTTTGTTGGTTCTGAATTTTGGGTCTTGTTAATTCTTATAATAAATTTGGGATGTTACACCGACTCCAAGTGATAGGTTGCTCTAACCACCTTAGCCATTGCGGGACTGCCGGCTCCACGGCATTGACTGCACGGACTTTCAACTTCCTTGCTCGCTTGGAGGTGCTAGTGGTGAAAACATGATAGCTCCCCTGACTCGGGTGCTGTGGGCGAGTTGCTACATAGTACTGTCCCTGATTATCATGAAGCTGCTTAGGGTTCTGCTGAAAGCACCCTTGTTTTCCTCCACCATTGGTGGGTCCTGGATTGTTTCCGGCTCCTCCGCCGTTGTTACCAGGCCCTCCATTATTACCTCTGTATCCATCGTTTCTATTCCCACGTTTGCCGGATTGTTTCTCCACTGTTGCAGATCAACACACTGCTCTAGTGTATGCCCACATCGACCGTCCTGGCGTGTCGAGGGCATGGACTCTGTAAGATTTCTTGAGGACTCGGTCTGCGAGCCTGAAAGCCTTGCGAGAAAGCCTTGCGAGTTGTTGTCCCTACGTCTGTTTGCTGAACTGGTGTTAGCTACCAAGTCAGAGTTGTCATACGGTCGCTTGGTCCCTCCATGATTTTGGTTCTGATTTTGATTCTGGTTGTGATTCTGACCACTACCACCTTGGCCTTTTCCGACTTCTTCCTGGTCCTTGGTTTTATCCGTGGCTGCGTGCTTGTTAGCTCCTGCCATGATTTCTCCCATGGTAATTGGTATGCCTTGATTCCAACTGTCTTTCATAAGCCCTAGCTTCCAACATAACGGATTAAAAGTGCCGTTCCTCTCCATGGCCATCAACACAGAGATTGGTGGTAGTCCTTGCGAAGAATTAATAATCTCCGAGACTCGTTTCATCTAGTGCCTTGCAGATTCTCCTTTCTTCTGGACACATCTCTCTAGATCCTCAATGGTACTCAATTTCTTGCAAGTTCCCTGGAAATTTTGAATGAAGGCAACCTTCAACTGCTCCCACGAGTTGATTGACCCGGGGGGTAGGTTTCTCATCCAAGCCTGAGCTGCTCCATCCATCATAAGGTACATAAACTTTGCACACAAATTGCCAGTTGCGTTGTGAATACTCATTGCCATCTCATAACTGCTGAGCCAGGAAGTTGGATCCATGTTGGGCTCATAATTACCAATCTTGCGAGGCTCCTTAAAGCTCCTTGGAAAGGACTCGGCTCTGATTGCTTCTGATAAACATTCTGGACCCGTCAAGGAAGGTGAACTTCTAGGCGAGTTTACTTCTATAATTGCACGAGTCGGCTGGACTCCTGGTACTATTGTTGCTGGCGCTAGCCCGCCGGCTCGTCCGGCTTCTGGGGCCCTGGTCGCTGCATCTCTTCTGTTCCTTGCTTCATCAACTCGTCTTTGAGCTTCCGAAACAGTGGGTACATGTGGTTGATTCCTTGCCAGTTCGCGGCGTCTTGCGCTCGACGACCCGGCCGGATGAGACTCATCATGCCGACTCCTTGTTCTGGAATTGTATGGAGTTGAATGAAGCAGGTTTGCATCTGGGAAATTGGGATAAAGGGCTTGTTGCGCCAATGCTGTTTTTAACATATCTATGGCGAGTCGTGCCTCCTGACCTGTTGGATTTTCCATAAGTGGGATTCTGTACAATACCATAGTTGATGCGTGTACTGTCGGGGATATGAACCCCGGATATCCCAAAGAAGCCTATTCCTTCAGTTCTCCGCAGGCCGGCTGAACAAGTGTCGGCTGCGCAGTGCCGCCTGAAACCCGCCGGATGAAGCAAGCCGCTTGCGTCTACCCGGATGCGGACGTCCGGCTGGGCTGAAGCCGGACGCACCAACCGACAGCTCCGTACGAGTGGGCCCGGTCCGTATAACCGCTCTGGGTGAACAGTACCCCTTGTCGGGCATCTCCTGTACCGAATCATGACAACAAGCTCCAGCCGGCTCAGAAAGTAGTGATGTCATAGGGACAAACTTGTAACTTCCCTGTAACCTAAAACCCTAGCCCGCTGCCTATATAAAGCGGGCTAGAGCCTCCTGCGCGAGGCATGCAGAGGGCAGAAGAGTGATCGAGCGACTGAAGAGACCTACAGGCACACGTAGCATTATCTTCAACCTCTAGCCGGCTAGGATCTCCAGCCGGCTGCCACCCAAAACAGCTCAAGGAGCACCATTGTAGCCCGATTCTGTGATCAAGCAATAAGAACAAGAAGAGCAGGATGTAGGGGTGTTACCTCCGCAAGGAGGGCCCTGAACCTGGGTAACTAGCGTGTGTTTTGCGTGCTTGTTACCCAATCCCGCGCGAGCATCCATCGTCTCCTGCCCCATAATCTTTTCCATCTCTGATGGATATGCCGTGCAACCCACCACGACATTTGGCGCCCACCGTGGGGCTCGCGACGAGCGGAGTCACGTTCTGCACGGGATCCCGGACCGTAGATGATCGGCGGATCGTCTCCGGCCTCGTGCTCTCCATCGGCTCCATCGGCTGCGTCCTCGACAACACCAAGAGCTTCGCCGACGTGGGCTTCACCAGCGGAGGCACGGTCGTCACCCTTGGCGATTTCCACGTCTACGTCGCCGTCGCCGCCAAGGAATACCCGGAGGTGGTCTACTCGAGCTTGGCTCCTTCGATCTTCGACGCCAGCACCTGCAACGACGACTCCGCCTTCGGCTACCTCAACTCCGGCGACGCCGACTACGACGACGACAAGCTCAACGTCTACGCCGAGGTGCACATGGTCAAGCACATTGCGGCGGTAGGCGCCGTCGCCGCTACTGTTCATGAAGCTAGCGAACCCTCTCGTTTCCAGCGCAACCTTGAGGCCGACTTCGAGCTGCTAAGCACCCCCATCGCGCCGGGTGCGGATCCAGCCAAGGCGGCGGCTGAACTCGAGAGGATGCGTCAACAGATATACGACAAGGCTCTTCACCTCGCATCATCACAGCGCCGACTCAACGCCACGATGCGCGAGTACAACACCGCCCACGGCTTCGAGCCGGCAAGAGGCAACACAGAGAAGCTGAACGAGGTCAGGCGCAAAGGAGGGGATCTCGGTGCTGTCCTGAACCGTGCCGGCCAGCCGCACGAGCATTCGGACATCATCCTGCCCGAGTACAGCAACCCGGTGCAAAACATGAAGGCTGCGGAGGTGGCCATAGCAGAACTACCCCATCTCCAAGGCGAGGAGCTACGCCAACAAGCACGCTGGGTCCAAGAGCTCATTGCCGCGGCCAACCGGCAGCAACGCGAAACCGAGGCGACGGCGAGTCGAGAACATCATGAGCCGCCTCCAGGCTACGATCCAGCCGGCAAGTCCAAGCAAGGCGCTGAGGCGTCATCCACAAGCCGCGGAAGGGCGAAGGACAAGCAACCACGAGCTCATCGCGAGGGGAGCGCAAGCTCGCATCCTCGTGATCACGGCCGCAATCTGGCTGGACGACGCGAAGACGGCAAGCGGAACGGGTCGCAAACCGGCCGCAGCATCAAGGAGCGAATCGGACACAAGGTCACCATCGAGGAGCGCCTGGGACCGCTGGGGCCCGAAACGAGCCACGACGCTCGCCTCTGCATCGACGCGCTCAAGGCGTCAAGCATCATCGAGGAGGAAGACATCGCCGCACATCGCTGCTTCGGACCTCGCATCCGGACCGAGCAATTCCCGCGGGGATTCACCCTCCCAAGGGATACTCCCAAGTACAACGGGCGGAGAACCAACCCGATCAACCCGGCGTGACTCCGACGCGGCCGGCAAGCGCAAGTCCATGGACGACTGCGTCGAGTCCAAGGTCGTCGCCACCACCGAGGGAAGGCCGGCAGGAGGCTTCGACAACCGCCGCATGAGGACGAGCAGCGACATGTGCCGGACGAGGGCGAGGAACAGCTACGAGTTCCTACTCGATCAACCGTGCCGGAACCATGGCGACCGGCCGGCGAACCACACCGTTCGGCAATGCACCCTCGGCCGCCCAAGGCCACCACCGTACGAGCGACGAAATCCGCTTCTGCCTCTGGACGAAGCCGGACGAGACGATCGAAGATGCGACGACGGGAGGCGCGAAGACAGAAATCGCGATGATCGCCAACACGAAGAACAGAGGAGGGAGCGCCTTCCTGCTCCGCCTCCAAGGGGTCCAGAAGGCTACCAGAATCCGGATGCCGCCTACATCGTGTTCGTCAGCGAGCGCGACGACAAGCGAAGCCGGCATGAGTGATTCAAGGAGGTGAATGCGGTGGTTCCACCCGTCCCCCAGTACCTCAACTGGTCACAAGAACCAATCACGTGGGACCGCCGCGACCACCCGGAGCTGATGCCCAACCCAGGCGGCTATGCTCTAGTCCTGGAACCCATGATCATCTCCACCAAGCGCGCCTGCACCTTCTCACGCGTCCTCATCGACGGGGGCAGCAGCATCAACATCCTCTACCGCGACACGCTGGAGAAGCTAGGAGTCTCCGAGTCCAGCTTGACGCCGAGCCGGACGGTCTTCCACGGCATCGTGCCGGGGCGAGCCGGCTCATCCATGGGCCTCATCCGGCTGGACGTCCTATTCGGCACCAAGAGCAACCACCGCCGCGAGACCGTCTCCTTCGAGGTGGTCGACCACACCAGCGCCTACCACGCCATCCTCGGGCGGCCGGCGCTCGCCAAGTTCATGGCGGTGCCGCACTACGCTTACCTCAAGATGAAGCTACCAGGCCCACGCGGGATCATCACCGTCGCCGGAGACTACAAACGCTCCATCGCCTGCGCCTCCGATAGCGCGAAGGTGGCCGAGACCATGGTCTGCAATGAGGAGATGAAACAATTCAAGCGCAAGGCCAGCGAGGAAAAGCTGGAGATTCCGGAGTCGGCCAAGCCGGCTGGCGAGTCGAATTTTGTCACATCCCGAATTTTGGCCCTATAAAATTTTCCTTGACAAAACCAAAATTTGGATTTGAATTTGTATCTTCTGATCTTTGCCCCCCTATTTTATCCTCCATTTCCAAAACCCTCAAGGTTCACAAAATATTTGTCTTTTCTTTAATACAAAAGGGACCTAAACCCTAGCCTTCCAAAGGAGCTATATCAAGGGTGACTTCAAAAATTCCCCAAAAATTCCAGAGTGATTATCAGCTAGGATAGAACCCATTTATGCAAAAATATTGGGTGACATGTTAAGAAAATAATTGACTTTTTCCCTGATTTATTTTCTGCCCAAAATCCCAAAACCCTAGCGTTCCAAAGGAAGTAGGTCAAAACCCTCGTCAAAAATTCTACAAAAATTCAGGGAGGATCTCTAACCAGTGTATAACCCAAATATGTAAAAATATTCCATATCTTGTTAAGAAAATATATGAGTTTTTCCCTGTTCTACTTTCTGGCCTAAACTTGTTGTTTTTGGAAACCCTACTAAACATTTTCCAAAAATTCCAAAAACCCCAGGGTAGATGCTCCTAACCAACCCCTACCTCCATGAATTTTCCTGGCCAAAAATATTTTATTTTAAAACCCCAAAACCTGTTTTCCATTTCTGACTAGAAGTGTTCGATGAAATTTTTATTTAGACCAAGTTTGGATTTTGGTAAAATTCTGTTCTGCAAAATCGTAGGACTTTAAATTTGGCGCAAGGTGACACGGTTACTTTTCCCTTTTGGTCTCTAGGATGAGAGAAACATGACCATGCCGATGTCAGCATGGCCAGTGGCATGGCCACCACTGGCATGACCATGCCAGACGAGCGCCGCCGGATTCTGGTCATCGCCGGTGGCCTCCCCCTCTGCTCCCCTCGCGTTCCCTGCTTCTCCTCCACTTCCCCGGACCCCTCCCCCCGAGCCACGCGTCGCCGCCCCTTCCCTGTGCGCCGTCGGCCGCAAGGCGACGCGCCGCACGCACAGGACCCGCCGCGGGACCCCGCTCACCTGTAGCCCCTGTGCACCCGTGCCTATCCGCAGCCCCGCAAAAGCCGTCGTCCAGCAGTGCCTGCACGCAACACCAACGACGCGCCGTCCGTCGACAGCCTCTGCCCCGGCCTCCCCGTGTCGCCGCCCCACCACAACAGCCCGGACCCCCCCACCGCCGCCAAGTGCCACGCCACCCCGTGCTTATCCACGACGCGCATTTTCCGCCGTCCAGCACCGCCAGGATGCTACACCATCGGCGTGTCGTCCGTCGTCAATCCCCTGCCCGGCCACCGCACCTCGACACCTCGCCGCAAGCTCCCTCCGGACCCCCACCGTATCGAGCTATAAAAGGAGCCCCTCGGCCGCCCTAAGGAGCACAACAACTCACACTCCCTCTCCACCCCCTACTCCTCCCGGATTGGCCACCGGGGAGCCACCAGTTGCCGGCGGCAACCTCGCCCCCGCCGCTCGGTCGCCGACCGATTCCTCACCCCCAGAGCCACCCCGCCGCCCACACCTCACCCCTTCCCCAATCCAAGTTCCCCGAAGCCCGTAGCCACCTTCACCTTGCCCTAGGACCGCCGGAATCGACGCCCTCGTCCTCGACGGTGAGAACGCCGGCGACGGCGACTCCCTCCCCTCTGTTCCTTTTCTTTTTTTCCTGAAGCGTACCGGTTCGGCTAATGGGCCGCTGACCAGTGGGCCCCGCCCGTCAGATTTTCAAACTTTTGTGAAACGTTTTCTTTTTCTATTTTCTCTGTTTTTTTGAAATGGCAGATTCTAGGTCAAACTTTGGGAGGTCATAACTCCCTCAGAAAAATCCAGAAAAATATGAATCTTTTTGCAGTAGATTTGTTGTGAAATTCTCTATGCATTGGCACTGGTTTTGAAGGATTTGAAGTTCATTTTCTTTGGAAATTGTTGTGTAGCTATTGGAAGGTTTATAATGCCTATTTTGAATTCTCTAATAGATTCCGACCACTTTAACGAAGGAGAAGTTGATCCCACAACAGAAGGCAAGCCATCAGCCCCCAACCATCCGTTCCCAAGTCATCGATGCCTTATTTGACTTGTTTGTTACTTGTTTGCGCGATAGTTGCATCCCACATGTCTTATTTCATGCCTATTATTTCATGTGACCTAATGCTACTTTTACTTTCTGGAATACGATAAACCCATCAAGTGTGGGTTGAGTTCCCGGCGACTAAATACATGTTGGGCACCGCCCGCGTGGATTGAATCTCGCCTACTTTCAGTACTTTTATTCCAAGCAACTTTACTTTCCTGCAATACGATAAACCCATCAAGTGTGGGTTGAGTTCCGGCCGGCGACTAAATACATGTTGGGCACCGCCCGCGTGGATTGAATCTCGCCTAATTTCAGTACTTTTATTCCAAGCAACTTTACTTTCCTGCAATACGATAAACCCATCAAGTGTGGGTTGAGTTCCCGGCGACTAAATACATGTTGGGCACCGCCCGCGTGGATTGAATCTCGCCTACTTTCAGTACTATTATTTCAAGTAACTTTACTTTCCTGCACTACGATAAACCCATCAAGTGTGGGTTGAGTTCCGGCCGGCGACTAAATACATGTCGGGCTCCGCCCACGTGGATTGAATCTCGTCTACCTTCCGTAGAGTGGGGTGTGCGTATTTATTTACTCAACCCGTGGCTGCAACTGGCCGGAGACATCTCCGTCCTCGCCCGGTTGATTTTGTTATTTTATCCTTACTCAACCTGTGGCTGTCACTGGTCGGAGGAAACTCCGCCATCGCCCGGTTGACCTTAATTTACCTTGCTGAACTACTATGTGATTATTTGATGCTCATGTATATCTTGTGGACTAACGTTTGCTGCTGTCTTATGGCCAAGAATAAAAATTGACTAAAAAGATAACCACCTCCGTCGACTAGATTGAGTCAAATAGTGCCACTCGCCAAACACACCCGCACAACCATGCGTCGTTGAAATGGGAAGACCGTAGCTTAGTAGCCTATCGAACCTCTTTTGATGCTACCCACTTGGCAAGTCTAGTCGGATACTGCATAGTTGTGGTCGGGGCTAGTCTTGTGAAGGTTCCGGAGCTAGGCGTTGCTCATGAGTTGGGGACGTGCCGGATTCACTTCGTCATAAGACTTAGCCCGAGTGGTAAGTCGGTAGCTATACAAGGAGGGTTTTGGTAGAGCGGACGGCTACGGGGGAATAGGTTTGTGCGGCAGGTACCGGCTGTACAAGCTTAGACCCCAACGTGTGGATAAAAGTTGCAACCTCTCGAGAGTGTCAAATCTAGAATCTAGTATTGTTCCTACCTAAGGAACGGTGTTGGGTCCAGTCACACTAGAGTCAGTCTAGTCGAACACGGAGAAATAAATCCACCAAGCGGTCAGAGTTGGCCAAAGCTGAATGAGCAGAAACGTGGACCATAGTTGGTCAAAGCTAAGCCTCGAGGTGGACCATAGTTGGTCAAAAGCTGAGCTTGGGTTGGACCAGAGTTGGTCAAACTTGAGAACCTAAGTGTTGAGAATATTATTGTGTGGAAATGAGACCCGTTCTCATAAGCCACGGTTTTCGTCACAGGTAAGTAGGTAAGTTAAGTCCAACCGTTAAGCTTGGACTCGCACTTGCACATGCCATGCCATATAGGACCGTTGGTTACGGTTGATTGAGGATTGATGTCTTGCGAGTACATTCCATGTACTCACCTGGCTTTTCATGTGGCCAGATCCTCCTACCCCCGTCGCCGAGTACCCCTTATACGAGAACTAGATCCGGTATCCAGGCAGAGCCCTGTGGAGTTAGGCCCTCTTCGTCGCACGCTTCCGCCAATCCGCTGACGCCCTCTGATGAAGTTATGTTTGATAAATAATGTACAAACTGTTGTGTGCGCTAGGGCGCAGCCTTGTAAGGAGACTCTTGTAATCCATCGTCGGTTCCCGACCCCTTAATAAAGTGGTTATGTTCTGTTATCAAGTTGTCATATATTCAGTGCTCCTGGGACTGATATATGGGGTAACTCGATCTCCGGATCGGGGTGCCACAGAGCTTGGTATCAGAGCCTAACTGCCTGTAGGATACCCTAGTTCTAAACGGAGCCTTAGATAGCGAACGTTGCTTTGCTTGCTTTTAATTGTTTCTCTATCTGTTTGTGTCTTTCTAACCTTGCAACTCACATTTTTGGCTTCTAACTTTGGTACAGATGAAGTTTGAGCTACCCGTAGAAACCCCCGCCTTGAACGTTCCCGGCATGCCGCAATTCCTCCGTGAGATTTGGGCACACCTCTACCCAACCTCTCCGCCCCCGACATACCGCGTACTCGCCTCCCGTTCTGATGGGACCCACTCGGAGTTCATCGCCATCGTCTACTTGTGCGCCTCGCCCGTGGGCCGTGGGCACACTTACTCCCTCTCCTCCGGCATCCACCACTAGGAGACCCGAGCCATCCAGGAAGTCGCCGCAGATGCCATCATTCTCCTCCGCACTCACGACCCCCGCATGAAGGAGTGCACCCGCTATGCACACCTCCCGAGGTTGGATTTGAGCAATGGGGATATCCTTCTTCCCGGCCCATGGAATCCCTCTCCAGAACTCACCACCCTACTCCAGTACACCTCCCACCTCCACCAGTATCTGCATGACACTCACTAGTGGAAAACGGGGCAGTAGTCCCGGTTCCAGACGGCCTCTAGTCCCGGCTGGGCAACCCGGACTACCAAATCGGGACTAGAGCCCCCCCCCCTATAGTCCCGGTTGGCTACGAACCGGGATTCGAGTGCCTCCCACGTGGCCATGGGCGAGCCCGCGGGCTGGATGTCTTTAGTCCCGGTCCGTGTTACGGACCGGGACTACCCTTAGGCCTTTTTTTTTTCTTTTATAATTTTTTTCAGAATTGCACGGACCGGGTGTCGTGTACTGTGTTTAGTGCCGGGGTTTTGGATAGTTTCGGAAACACGTCGATACGTCGATATAAATTATATTGTACTATGATCACACGTTGATGCATATATATAACACACTTACAAATTAATTGTAACACATGAATTTGTCGTCACGTTTCCGTACACAAAGTACTGAAATGCATTAATTATAAATGCATGAAATCATAGTACATTTATATATGTAGATAATAGTGCTCTGAATTTTCAGGTATGACATCATCAAGAAGAAATCCCGCCAGCTCCTCCCCAATTGCTCTTATACGGTCATCTGGTAGGAGGCCGGCCCGCTTCCTTACAATCTTTAAAAGAAGGAGAAAATTAAACAATTATGAATGAAACTCCACACAATTGATATGCATATTATTTTGTCAAAAAAAACTTGTGAACAATGTATAATTACGTACCTCTGCGTTTCTTCGATTTTCGAATTTTTCATAAGTCATCCTATGAATGTACTCGCAAACGTAGTACCCACATAAGAGGGTCCCTTTTGGCTGTTCCAGACACCACTGTTCGAGAATAGAATTCAACACATTAAGTTTGGTAATGGTATTGCAAACTACATTAATTCATGGATATAGGTATAGTACTACTTACTTGGTTCAGAGTCCATACCAGCTTCTCGTGCCATTTACCGGGTACTTCCTTGACGAATGTCTGCCATGCTCTACTCGACAAAGAAAGAACAAAACATCTGTTATTAATTAATTACTTGATATCACGAAATGAATGAAAGAGAGGTCGGTATAGTAATGTGATAAGAATTTAAATTACTCTTTCATGACATCAAACAAGCTCTTGTACTCTCTAGGGTCTCTCCTTAATGAGTCGTAGACTTCAATTATTCCCTGGTGATATCTAATGACCACGAGAATAAAGTGGTAGCTGCAAATTTACATACAGAGGCATGCGCATATAACTCATCAATTAGACTTAAGATACCGGGTGAGCAAAAATAGAATGTGTACAAGCAATTAGTAACACTTACCTGAAGTTGTAAGGAAGAAATATTTCTTTTTTGTCTTGGTGTCGCTTGAAAGCCTCTATCATTACTCCCTTTACAACTTGTGGTTTCTCCCTTATGCTCACTTCATGAATAACATTAGGGTCCATGAAACCAATCTCCACCGGTTTTATTATTTCCCTTTTGTAGTCGATCATCTTCTTTCTGCACAAATAGCGTACCAAAATTAGAATGTGCTGTGAGCTATATATATATATAAAGACTTAATTAAATTACAAAAATAAATAACTTACAGACAAAAGATACTGATGATTGCTTTATCGAGGGGTAAACCATTGTATAATTGGAAAAGTTCGGAGAAATCAATTTGCACACCGTAGTCATCGTAGAAGTGTTCCTCCTTTCTAACTTTTGCCATGATACCTATTATACCTTTCTTTGCGACTTTCATGTACCATGAATTCAACTGACGCATCCTTGTTGGTAGTAACTTGACCACCTCAGTTGTGACCAAAGACTTGCCTTGAACATATTGATAAGGCACCCTATAAGGTTCCTCAGGGAAGTGGCGGACACTTCCCTGAGGTACCATACGGTGGGCGTCTTTGTCGGTAAGTACCTTAAGCGGAGGGAGCGATTGCGTAGCTTGTTGTCCCAGCTGGGCTATCTGTTTCCCGCATTTCCGGTTCTCCAACACCGAGTCGTATGACTTTTCAATAGAGCGCTCATAGTCTGATGACGGCCTTGGTGGAGGGTTGTATAAGCACCTAATAGTGTGATGTAGTTTGTCACGAGGAAGCCCTTTGATGCTGGGTAGTTCTTCCGGGGGCGGTTTCTTTGTAAAATGGGCTGTAACCTCGGCCCTCCTGATGGCTTCGGATTCCTCGACAGTCCTCTCGTAAGGTAACTTCTCAGGAGTCTTCACTTTTCGCGGCTTTTTCTGTCTCTTCTTAGGAGGCGAACCATTAACGGCCCTCTTCCCATCAAACCACTTATAAGGCGGAGACCGCTGGACTGGCTCTGGAGATGGAGACCGCTGGACTGGCTTTGGAGATGGAGACCGCTGGACTGGCTCTGAAGATGGAGACCGTGCTGGTGTAGCTGGAGATGGAGACCGTACTGGTGTAGCTGGAGATGGAGACGGACTCGCGCTGGGGTCCCTCTGGGGTAGGAAGGGTGGACTTGTAGGTGGTGGACTTCTACTTGGAGGAGTCGGTGGCCTTGGTGCTGAGCCTGGAAGCACGATGTATTTCTTGTTCCATAGAACGAAACCGTGCTTGACTTGTCCCAGTGTCGTCTCATCGTCACCTCCAGGATAGTCAAGCTCAAGTGCCTCAAATCCCGGTATAATAGCATCCACCCCGACACGAGCATAGCCAGCTGGATTCTGACCAAGATGGTAGCTTGCTCCAGGTTCGTTTGGTAACGCATAGCCGACCGCCACCTTGAAGGATATGTTCTTCATTAACATATGAAGCTCACACTCCGTCTTCTCCGTGATATCATCCACGGGGTAGTGAGCCGCCGGCTGTTCTATTATTGCGGCAGATACTTGTAGCGGCGTGGAACCCACGCTGCTTCTTCGCGGTTCTTGGACGACGTCGACTTGTTGCTGCTGTTGATCAGGTGCCCGGTGCTGGCTGATTGAGTCAATCTGACAGCGCAGTCCGGAAACCATGCGCTCCAATTCTGATAAACGGTCTAACTCCTTCTGCTTCTTTCTCCCACGGCTTCTATAACTGTCAGCACAGTCCGGAAACCCTTCCTTCAAGTTGGTACCGCCGAGAAAGCCTCGTAATCGTCCGTTGTGTTCGGGATTCCCCAGTGCGAGTGTCAGCTCGTCGTTCTCTCTCTCGGGATGGTACTCTCCCTTTCGAACTTTATCTATTGCATCAATAAGCAACGGAACGATTGTTTCAACCTTTTTCTTCCATTTTCCCTTTGCAACAATCAACCCCGTCTCTGAGTCCAACACTGCGCCATGCGCGAACAACCAAACTTGGCCCTCTCGGGCCAGTTCAAAGTCTGTGGAGTGATCCCTTTAGCAACCAGTTCCACTTCAAAGGCAAACCATTTGGGAATGGCAGACTTGTAGCCACCTGTACCCAACCTATGGTGGTATTCCTTCTTCCCAGCATTTCTCTTATTTACGACCGATCGAGCCACGGCAGTAGAGGAATTCTTGTACGCCTTGAATGCGGGCCAGGAATGTTTTATCTTCTTGAGTGCTCCGGTGAAATTAGCTGGATCTTCATCTTCATACTTTCTCCATAGTGTTTTCTTCCAGCTCTGGAATTGTGTGGCCATCTTCTTAAGAGTCCACTCCTTCACTTTCTCCGTCTTGCCTTCTGGTATGTTGAAATGTATCATGAGCGTATCGAAAAGCAATTCTTTCGTATGATCAGGGACATAAGAAGCATCATCCTCATCCACACCCTTCGGCTTATGCCATTCTGCAATGGTGATCGGGAGAATGTCCCTAACAATGACTCCAGCTTGATTTACAAATTTACGACAGGTCGCTATGGGTGCCAGCGGTTCGCCACTCTGAGAAACTTCCTCTATCGTTAGCCTCGGAGCATCGCTGGCCATCCTCTTCGTCAGGCCTCGAGGAGGAACATTATTTATAGATTTGCTCGATCCAGAGGGCTGGAAAATGAATCGTTAATTAACACGTGCAATTAACAAATGCATATATATACATGATCAATCGATCAATTGTCAGCCTATATAATATATGTATATACCTCACCGGAGTTTGTCGTTAAGGGCGCTTCATCGTCAAACTGGAGTCCCTCACCGCAGTCGTTCAGAAATTGTGAGCTGAAATCATCATCTTCATCGCCTTGTCGTCCATCATCTTCTCCACCGCCTTGTTGTCCATCATCATCTCCACCGCCTTCTTCACGGGCACTCGCATAGATTATTCGTTGCATTTTATCTTCATGCTCCTCGTCTCTAATTAAGGGAATGTCCGCCATAGCTCAATGTACCTGCAATCAATTATATGTGTTTGTAATTTTTTTGACATAGAATTACACATAAATGACACCCCAAAATAATTAGGGGTGGCATTGTGCAACTTGTCACATAAAATGACAGCCCTTGGTCCTGAAAAAAAATAGGGCCAGGCACCTGGCTAGCGGCTGGTCCTTTAGAAAAATCAGCACCCTGCCCGGCACCTGGCCAGTAGCGGCTGGTCCCTTAGAAAAATCCAGCCCCCGCGTCCACCCACTGGCCAGTAGCGCGTGGTCAAGGCTGGCCCACCAGCCAGCGACCCGGCCACCCCCGCCACCCAACCGCCACGCGGTCAGCCCACTCGGCCACGTCGCGCGTGGGAACCGGCACCCGACCGCCACGTTCCCTCGTCTCCCCCGCCACCCAACCGTCCGAGCCCCGCAGTCAATGCTCCTGGCCCACCTGCCAGCGACTGGACGGCCTCCTCGGCTTCCCGTCCCGCAGTCAATGCTGGCCACGGTGGACGCGGCCCCCGTCCTTTTTAAACCCCGGCCGTGCGCGATGGCGACCTCACACAGCTAGCCCCGCCGCCCTCCCCACACTCCATCGAACTAGCCCTAGTCCTAGCCCTAGCCCTCGCCCTCGCCGGAGCAATGTCGAAGCGGTGGTGGCCAGGCGGCAAGCACCAGTCCGAGTCCGGCGGCTCGGGCTCTGGCCGCTCCGGCCGTCGCCGGGGCGCTGGACTGCCTCCCCTTGCTCCTCCTCCACCACCACCATCGTCGGCGCCGCGCGGAGTGCGCATCGTCGGCGCGGGCCCGCGTCGTGCCGGTCCGCAGGCCGGCGGGCCGGCCGCCAAGAAGACGCGCTACTGCCGGTACGTCCGGGTGGAGGAGGCGCAGTGGCACTGGGAGAACGCCGTCCCGGTGCGCTGGTCGGACGTCCACCTCCCGGACAACTGGCACCTGAATCCGCAACGGATTCCGGTGCCGCCGATCCCGACCGACCCCAATCACCTCCTCGACGACCCGGCGTACGCGCCGGGCTCCCCCTACTGGGACCAATGGTTCCGGGAGGAGCACGACGAGCGCCGCCGGAGCTACTTCGCGCCGGCCCCGGTGCCGCCGGTGGAGCGCACGGAGTACCCGGCGCTCCCAGAGGGGATGGACGACCTCGACCAATGGTTGGAGGTCGACTCCGACGGCGAGGCCGCCCCCATGGACGAGGACGACGACATCGACGACGCCTTGAAGGCAGCCATGGCGGCGTCCCGGCAGGCCTTCGTCGACGACGAGCGCCGCCGCTGGGAGATGGTGGTGCAGGACGCACTGCCGCCGCCGCCGCCGCACGGTCTGCCGCCGCAGGGACCGCCTCCACCCCCGCCTCCGCCACAGGGACAGCCGGGGCTGGACTGGGTGCAGGCCCTCGCCCAGGAGGAGGAGGCCTACGAGCCGCCGGAGGAGGAGTACGAGGAGCCGGTGAGATTCCCACCGGAGCTGTTCGGGCAGGCGTGGGTGTTCACGACTGTGCCCCAGCTGCCGCCGGAGGAGCCCCAGGACGCCATCCCGGAGGAGCCAGGGACGCCGCCGCGGGACGTCCCCATGGAGCAGCAGCAGCAGCCGCCGCCGCCGCCGCCTGCGCATCTGTGGGAGGCACCACCGTACGTCGTCCTCTCCGACGAGGAGGGCGACGAGGACTAGCTAGGACCTCCCCCTCCCCCCACTAAGTAAATGTAATGAACTAAGTAATGTAATGAAGTTTATTTCCTATCTACGAACTGTCCCCGCCGCCGATTTAAGGTCACCGGACCACCGCCGCCGCCGATTCTAGCTAGGGTTCGTGCCATCGGACCACCGCCGCCGCCGATTCTAGCTAGGGTTCGTGCCATCGGACCACCGCCGCGCCGATCTAGAGTTTGAGAGGGCCGTACCTTAGGCGGAGCGCGCGGGGGACGGCGGCGAGGAAGAGGGACGCGAGCGACGGCGGCGGCGGCGGCGGCCAGATTTTGGCAGCCTGGCGGCGTCGTCGCGTGAGAGGAGCCCGGAGGCGTCTGCGTCTTGGGCCTGGCGGCAAAAATGAGGAAGAAATCCGCGGAGAGGGACCAAGTAGGCTCAAATCGGCCTTTAGTCCCGGTCCGTGACACCAACCGGGACTAAAGACCCCTATAGTCCCGGTTGGTGTCACGGACCGGGACTAAAGGTGGGCTTTTTGGCGCGCTAAGTTTCGCAGCGGCCCGAAAATGGCCTTTAGTCCCGGTTGTAGCCACGGACCGGGACTAAACGGCCGTTTGTATTTTTTTCTTCATTTTATGAATGTTTTCAAATGTTCATATTTTATAAACTTTACATGTTTCCAAATGTAAATATGAATATGTTATATATATTGAACATTTAAATAGATGAGTTGAGTAAAACCGTTGTACTAATAAAATCCGAGGTTAGGATAAATATATTTAACATTTTAAATATTTAATGAAAAACCCTCAACTTTTTAACAGTCAAAACAAAATTCTACCAATTATTACACATATGTATAGAACAAGTTAGGATAAATAAATATCTCATACATTATTACAAATGACCACAATACATCAACATCATTCAACACTTCTTCGTGTCTGTCATTTTTTCTTCTTATCGCGTCGTATCCATGGACAATCTTCATCATTCAACGCGATGGTTGGGTCAATTTTCACTGTGAAGGGGGGAATTTCATCAAACTTATTGTAATCTTCTGACATGTCTGTCTTGTCCTCCACTCCCACGATGCTTCTTTTCCCTGAAAGAACTATGTGGCGCTTTGGCTCGACGTCGTACGATGCATTCACTGCTTGCTTATCTTTTCTTTTCTTCGGTCTGCTAGACATGTCCTTCACATAGAAAACCTGAGCCACTTCACTGGCTAGGACGAATGGTTCGGTGTCGTATCCAAGATTCTGCATATCTACTGTAGTTATTCCGTACTTCGGGTCTACATGTACCCCGCCTGTCAGGTTGAACCATTTGCACTTGAACAAAGGGACTTTAAAAAATGGTCCATATTCAAGTTCCCATATCTCCTCTATGTAACCATAATATGTGTCCTTTTGCCCATTGCTGTTTGTTGCATCAAAGCGGATACCACTGTTTTGGTTGGTGCTCTTTTTATCTTGATTGGCCGTGTAAAATGTATTTCCATTTATCTCATACCCTTGATAAGTCAATATAGTCGAAGATGGTGCATTGGCCAACAAGTATAGCTGTTCTCCAACAGTGCTGTCATTAAAGAGACGTGTTCGCAACCAACCTCCGAAATTCTTCACGTGTTCTTCATCAATCCAATATTTAGATTGCTCTGGGAAGTTCAAACGTAGAATATTCTTATGTTCCTCGATATACGGAGCCACCAAGCTGGAATTATGTAGAACCGTGTAGTGTGCTTGACTATAAGAATGCCCGTCCATACATATTATTGCTTTCTTTCCCAACGTGCCTTTTCCCCGCAGTCTCCCCTCATAGCGTGATTGAGGAACCCCGATTGCCTTGAGGTCAGGAATAAAATCAACACAAAACTCAATGACCTCCTCTGTTCCATAGCCCTTGGATATGCTTCCTTCTGGCCTAGCACGGTTATGAACGTACTTCTTTAGGACTCCCATGAACCTCTCAAAGGGGAACATGTTGTGTAGAAATACGGGACCGAGAACGAAAATCTCTTCGACTAGATGAACTATGAGGTGCGTCATAATATTGAAGAAGGAGGGTGGGAACACCAACTCGAAGCTGACAAGACATAGGACCACTTCCTTCTGTAAATCCGGCAGAGTTACTGGATTGATGACCTTCTGAGAAATTGCATTGAGGAATGCACATAGCTTAACAATGGGTACTCGAACATTTTCCGGCAGGAGCCCCCTCAGTGCAATCGGAAGTAATTGTGTCATAATCACGTGGCAGTCATGAGACTTTAGGTTCTGAAACTTCAACTCTGTCATGTTAATTATTCCCTTTATATTCGACGAGAAGCCTGACGGGACCTTGATACTGTTTAGTACTTCAAAAAAGATCTTCTTCTCTTCTTTGGTAAGAGCGTAGCTGGCAGGACCTTGATACTTCTCTGCATTCAGGTTGTCTCGTTCGTGCAAATGTTGCTGGTCCAGCCGTGATTCCGGTGTATTTTTCGTCTTCCCATACACGCCCAAGAAGTTTAGTAGGTTCACGCAGAGATTTTTCGTCACGTGCATCACGTCGATTGCAGACTGAACCTCTAGGATTTTCCAATAGGGTAACTCCCAGAATATAGATTTCTTCTTCCACATCGGCACGTGTCCGTCAGCATCATTTGGAACAGATTGTCCGCCAAGACCCTTTCCAAAGATTACTTTTAAATCCTTTACCATATCATATATAACATCCCCAGTAGGCCGTCTAGGCTTTGGCCGGTGATCTGGCAAACCTTTGAAATGCTTGCCTTTCCTTCTTACGTTGTGCCTTTCCGGAAGAAACCGACGATGCCCCAGGTACACATTCTTGTTTCCCAGATATATACTTTCAGTATCACCTAAACAGTGTGTGCATGCATTGTATCCCTTGTTTGACTGTCCTGATATGTTACTAAGAGCTGGCCAATCATTGATGGTCACGAACAGCAATGCTCGTAGGTCAAATTCATCTTGTTTGTGCTCATCCCAAACATGTATACCTTCTTCGCGCCACAATTGTAAAAGTTCTTCAACTAATGGCCTCAGGTACACATCAATGTCGTTGCCGGGTTGCTTCGGGCCTTGGATGAGTACTGGCATCATAATGAACTTCTGCTTCATGCACAACCAAGGAGGAAGGTTATAGATGCATAGAGTCACAGGCCAGGTGCTATGACTGGAGCTCTGCTCTCCAAAGGGATTAAAGCCATCTGTACTTAGACCAAATCTTAAGTTTCTTGCGTCATCTGCAAATGTCGGAAACTCTCTATCAATTTTTCTCCACTGCGACCCATCAGCAGGGTGTCTGAGCATCATGTCTTTCTTACGGTCTTCCTTGTGCCATCGCAACAACTTGGCATGCTCTTTGTTTTGGAACAAACGTTTCAACCGTGGTATTATAGGAGCATACCACATCACCTTCGCAGGAACTCTCTTCCTGGGGCGCGCCTCATCCTCAACTTCACCAGGGTCATCTCGCCTGATCTTATACCTCAATGCACCGCATACCGGACATGCATTCAAATTCTCGTACTCCTCGCCGCGGTAGAGGATACAGTCATTGATGCACGCATGTATCTTCTGCACCTCTAATCCTAGTGGGCAGACAACCTTCTTTGCTTCGTACGTACTGGGGGGCAATACGTTATCTTTTGGAAGTATCTTCTTTATTATTTTCAGCAATTTTTCAAATCCCTTGTCAGAAGTACCTTCCTCTGCCTTCCATTGCAGCAATTCCAGTGTGGTGCCCAGCTTTTTCTGCCCATCTTCACAATTTGGGTACAACAATTTGTTGTGATCCTCTAACATTCTCTCCAACTTCAACCTCTCGTTTTGACTTCCACAGTTTATCTTCGCATCAAGAATGGCCCGACGAAGATCGTCATCGGGCTCATCAACAATGGGCTCTTTTTCAGCTTCATCTTCCCCCATTGATGTACCACCGTGATCAGTGAACATAGGATAGTTGTCATTATCCTCTTCTTCCTCATTGTCTTCCATTATAACTCCTCTTTCTCCATGCTTGGTCCAACAATTATAACCGGTCATGAAACCAGACTTCAACAGGTGGACGTGAATGGTTTGTGAGGTAGAGTAGTCCTGAGTATTCTTGCAGACACTACATGGACATGAAATAAAACCATTTGGCGGCTTGTTTTTCTCAGCCACTTGGAGAAAATAATGCATGCCATTAATAAAGTCGGGATAACGTCGGTCACTGTACATCCATTGCCGACTCATCTGACTCATCTGCATCTATTATATACTAAAGGTACATGATGGGCAACCAGAAAAAAGAGAAATAGACTAGAAAATCCCACAATAATCAGACACATCTGGCCCTTCGTTGAATTGACTTGATATTCATAGCCGTCGGATGACAATAAAATTCTAAAATTACCCACCAATGCCATTGGGAAACACGTCTTCCATACCCTAAACTGAGTTTGTCCATGTTCTCTTTCCCCCACGAGGCAACATCAGCCGCCACGCCGGTGCCACTCTCGCCTGGAGCAATATTGGGAGCACAAACCGATGGATTTGGCATCACACGAAGACCAGAGATCGATGGATTCAATAGCGAAGGAAGCGATAGCTTGGTATAGAAACAAGCTCGGAAATTTTCTGTCCGATCTGTTCAACAACGTCACCCTGACGATGCACGGAAAAATCTAGGTTCACAGCAGATGGATGGATTCAGCAGCGAAGGAAGTGGCAGATGGGTACAGAAACAAGCTTGGAAATTTCCTTTCCGATTTGTTCAACAGCGTCACCCAGACGATGCACAGAAAAATCCGGGTTCACACTTTGCCCAGTTCTCTGCCAGTTAGATGGGAAACAAGGCTTCGTGATGGTTTATTCATGGAGGATGCAGTTCTATGCAAGGTAAAAAGCGATTTAATTTGATCTGTTAGCAACGAGCTCAATGATTCAATATGGCAACATATCGTGCCTCCGGAATCCTGCTCCCGTTGATTCATGTTAGCTAGACAACGTAAGGCTGAGAAGCTCCCCATTGGCTTTGCCCTCTCCCATGCGAGAAGCACATGACAACACAATCGATTGATTGTGTCATAGCCTGTTGCCACCAGTTACCAGTACCACAACACAGCTCTACTTAATTGCAAATGTACGGTTCCATGTAGAAAGGGAGATTATTTCATGTACGCTTGCCCACATAGCCGTACCTCTCAGTATTTTAATTACTCGCATTACTCACATGGTAGTTAGATGGTGCATGTGTTGTCTAGATATTTTTAATCAATTGAGATATCCAGGTGAGGTACTCCATCAATTGATTTGGTGGCAGCAAATAGTTGAATGCGGTAGAAGCCCATGACCCCAACATTTTGTTAGCCTATGACATGGTTCAAGTCTTATGAGCATAAATTTATGCTTTTGTGTACTGTGATCTTTAATAGCTCCATTAAATATTTCTGTACTATTTTGGAAAGGCCATCTAAGTTATTGAGTATTTTGAAAATACAGTTTTGAATCCTTCGTGCAGTGCCTGCATTTGATAGGGCATCAGGCCTGATGATGTTGGTTAGTGCGATGGATTAATTTTTCTCCATCAAATAAGGTATCAATTTTTGTTCCGCGGTGAACATATCAATATTCTTTGAAAAAGAAGCTACTCCGTACTAGAGTGCCATCTCATTGATTAAAGACTGTATTGCTCTAGCTCCGATTAATATAAGAGACAAACGGTTGATATCTGAATCTTGGTTGGCTAACCTATTTTTGCATGCTAAGTACCTTTTTCAGATATAGCTTCTACTACTGAAATTGTAGTCACACAGCTGAAGTAGAAGGTGCGTAACCAATCCCATGTACTTTGATGCTGTAGAGATAATATATTTAGTAACCATGCAAGTCACCCTGAATGGTCTTCGCTTTTTAATGCTTCACTCAACCAAACGGTTTTTTTTCCTTTTTATGTATCATGTTCTTCTATAGGCCAACAATAGCTCATATATGTGGAAACATCATACCGATTAGGTTTAGTTGGGAGTGATGAATGATTCACTTTCTTGGCTGATGTATTATGTTCTCTGTTATCATTTATGTTAATAAGTAACCTTTTTTCTATTCAGTTTACCATCGGTTAAATGTTTGGGGGTTGGAAATTATAATGGTATGAATGATCTAGATAGAGAAATTGTGCCATATACTACATCCAATGGAGCTCCTTCACCATCTGCATGATCACATAAATCAGCCTGGATCCTAAATTATGGACGTTATGCAAGATTTGGTTGTGGTTCTAATATATTCAAGATGCGATTGTTTAAGGACATACTTTCGGGTGGTAAATGGTTGCAAAACAGATATCTGATACTCTTTAGTTATGGAGCAATAGAGCAGAAAAAGAATAACTCAAAGAGCGTGTCCTAGCATGGGCAAACAAGCTCTCTTAATATATTTTTCTTTCCTGTGGTTGCTGCTCTCTTTTACTCTTCTCATTTTGGCCGTCAATTTATTTGGCTTCAACGTCTTACATGTTTTGAACTCTCAGACTTTGGTTTGATTTGCATATATACAAGTTGTAGATGCCTCTACCTTCCTATGCAAAAAAAAAACCTACAGCAATAATAGATTCAAACTAAAACATGAACTACACACTTAATTGCTTTAGGGTTAACTCTGGATTTCCTCTAAACTATACCACTTTATATGTTCATTTCCTTCCATTATTATCTCTGCTTAATTCAGTGACAAGTATGTATTTCTTACCATTTGGCATCTTATAGAAAAATCAATTTCTTCATCAAGTTGTAGCATATTATGATTGATGGCCTTCCATGAACTAGCAGGCAGCTTCTGACTGTTCAAAGAGATCATTGAATTATCATAGTACTCTACCTACATTATTTAATGTCAAAGATTAGAAAACATTTCGGTTTTCAGTACCCAGTAATCTGCTGGCAGATCTTCATATGAATAAGGAAGATTTACTATAAACAACATATTGACTATGATCGATGTTTAATTAGCTTAGAAAAGAACCTTTAGAGATTACACGAAATATCAACAGTGCCATACAACATTATTTTGATAGGATAAATAGGTTTAGTTCAATCTGGTGAATACGTACAATGTATTTGCATTCACAGTTTCTACAATGTTATGATTTTTACAGTTGGTTGTGGTTTTGTGGATAGAGGTGCATCATGCTTTAACTAACAACACAAATTTTGTATCATTGTTAGTAATAGTAAATCCAATGCTTTATTTACAAATATCCAGGTTTTAGATACCTATATACCTATATGTAGGTTTTATTTATAATTCCCATGAGACATTCTGGTGTAGGAAGTTGAATCAAGAAAGAAAGCAGCTAATGTTGTCCATGTGTGTTTCCATGAGGTACCTTTCTTGATCATGTTACTTATCTGCATCACCATTATAGAAGACTAAACTTCATTCTTAATAAAATATGTGCAACACATGCTCACTCAGAAATGGTAAACTATATGTATTCTAGACGACGTCAAGTTTCTGTGGTGTTACATTACTTGGTTGATTATAGTGTATATGTTGATCGGCATTGCTTTTCCTCCCGAGACGTTATGAAGGACAAACAAGTGATTTTCTCCTTTCTTTATGTATTCTTAAGCTCCAGGTCACTGAGTTGTATAACAATGGAATGAGCTCACAATATTGTCGCCAAGTGTGGACCAAGGAATGCTCAAAGTGCACCCTTTGTTATGCTGGAAATTCTTCTGCGGAGAGGCTGGCGAATGACAGTTCTTGCAAAGTGTTGGTTAGCTCCTACCTCACAGGTTATATTATTCATGTTTTCTTTCTGAGCTAATGTAACAGAAACTCACAAGGTTATTCAAACTTATTCCACTACCGGAGATTTGGTTTCAATTTTGTGCTAATTGATAGGCTTTTCTATATGCATATCAACGGATCAGTTTTGCGCTACTAGAAGACTGCAATCAATTGGCTTGGAGTCTTTCATTTTGGAAAAAAGCCGGATAGCTATTGTCTACAACAACAGTGAGATTTTTATTCGCGGCATGGACCAGCATTTTCACCTGAAGAACCATTATGTGTTTTGTAACATCGCGACTGAGTCCCATTTCTTCTTCTGACTACCACAAGGATGTTATTTTGAAAGAAGAACCAGTGCTATTCCTTCCATCAAGTTTAATTGTACTTGCCACGGGATCCCAATTGTTCAAGAAAATGATGTCTTGAGGTCGAACCGAAATTAAAACAGTAGGATTGTCCAACTATATAATATTCCGAAGAGTTGCATGGATTACATATGAAAAAATAGTAATTTTGGTATTACAACATAATTATCCGAATTCAGAAATATATACACGTATCTGTAAGGAGCATTCACTATGTGACAATTTCCAAAGTTACAGTGTCGTTGTTAGACTAATTGTTTTTTAGGTAAATACATAAATCACTAAAAATATATATCTTGTGGGAGGAGAGCATACACGATCAAGAACCATTATTTGCTCAATTATTTTAAACTATGTTATATGACATACATTTTGGATCTGTTTGTGGAGGTATTGTGAACTCTATAGATGACCATGTTCACTTGGATTACTACATGGATGCCTCATGTAACGTGGGACACACATGGCAAGGTCAGGAGAGTTTGTTTGTGTCCAACAAGAGGCTTTGACGCACTTCAGCTTCCTCTGTTCTAAGTTATAGTTAACTTAGACATGTTGGATCTTTGAGATAGTTTGAATCATTTTGATTAATTATGCTTTCAAACAATAAAGTCCGGGATAACCTTTCACGACATGCGGAATTATGTATGGAGTAGTATATATTTATAGCAAGGAGATATGTGCTCAATTTTTGTTCTCCTATGCTTTTAGATAATACTTAATGATAGGTGTGAAAGAGTAATGTTGAATTAAAGTTAGGCGTTCATTATAGTTACAGTAGAGAAATAATTCTTTAAGGATGAACAAAAATCAATACAACAAAAATCTATTTTAAACACTACAAATTCCGACTCAGAAAAATGTTTGCTTATTAAACTATCTTATATTGACAAATAATGAAAC
The DNA here is from genome assembly GCA_012064385.1 of Puccinellia tenuiflora. Classification (NCBI taxonomy): domain Eukaryota; kingdom Viridiplantae; phylum Streptophyta; class Magnoliopsida; order Poales; family Poaceae; genus Puccinellia; species Puccinellia tenuiflora. The sequence continues at coordinate 651,370 of QRDG01002507.1, forward strand.
ACCAAAACATTGACGATCCTAGCAATCAGTTGCACATGTTTTATATCTACAAACATGGTGTTGACATTTTATAATTCGAGGGAAATTGGATAATTATATGAATTATGGCCTGTGGTGGACATAGATTTCATTCAGATAGTAAAAGTTCAATGGTTTGTAGTATTACTTCCAACTATTATTTTTGTAGCATAAAAAATAAAGAAATTAAATGGTTGCCCGCGCATGTGCGCGGGCCACTGTGCTAGTTATATAAATAAAATATAAAAAACCATTAACACTATTTCTTCAATATATAACAGTGATAAAGTGAATTAATATATAAGTTCATCACATTCAAACCAAATTAGAGCAAATAACCAAATGTAATACATATAGTCTCACAAACATACATTGGTTCAAACTAACATACAACTATCTAAAGAATTTAAGCCCAACAACAAATGCGATAAAAATCACAACTATGGTAACTATCGAACCAACACCATAATGATACCAAGCCTCTTTATGAATGGCATAATTTCTAATTTTTCTAATCTTCAAGCGCATTGCATCCATCTTGATCTTGTGCTCATCGACGATGTCGGCAATATGGAGCTCCAATTTCATCTTCTCTTCTAGGGTTTGGAAACGGAGATTTTCACTTCTTTCCAGTTTTGCTTTCAAATCATTAATTTCATTTTCAAAAAACTCGATGATAGGGTCGGTTGGAATTTCCGGTTCAACAACGACATCCGGATCGTTATAGACCGGACGAGGACCGACGGGGACGGATATCAAAACCATGACACACTATACATATAAAAAAAGTAAGATAATATACATGCATCTAAAGTATATCAATAAGTTAAAAAGGGATAAAAACAAGACTCACCGAGGAGGTGCCGGCGACGGGATGGCGCGGGCGATCGACGATGGTAAAGATGGTCACCGGACAACTGTAAACCCAATACATTATACTTTAATTTGAGCTAAAATTGCATGTAAAAAAATGAAATCTCTTACTTAGGCATTTCATCAAACACCTTGCTAGCACTAGAAAAATAAAATTTGCTAAGTAGCACCAAAATGAGCTAAAAAAGGAACACCGGAGTGCTAACCGTCGGGTAGATGAGGTGCCGCCAAACTTGACAAATGGTGGAGAAAATAGGGGCCGAACTCGTGGTTGGGAGGAGCAAGGGTTAAGAAAATGGAGATGAACCCGGAGCTAAAAAATGGCCACGGCCTGGCCACGGCCGGGTCGGGGGGTGGAAGATGATATAGAATATATTTAGTCCCGGTCCGTAACAAGGACCGGTACTAAAGTCCCTCCATTAGTCCCGGTCTGTAAATAGAACCGGGACAGTGCATTGTCCGGGCTGGTCCCACCTCTGTCGCCTCCTCCCGCATCCCTTTGTCACCGGTTCGTAACACGAACCGGGACGGTAGGTCCCCTACGAACCGGGACTGGTCCTGGCGGGCGCCCTGGGACCAATGACCGGGACTAGTGTCACGATTGGTACCGGTCCGTAAGGGAACCGGGACGGAAGGGCCAAACCGAAGCCCCTGTTTCCACTAGTGACTCTTCTTCAGCTCCCTAGGCTTCGCAATGGCATAACTGCAGCCGAGGTAGTGAGAGCCCCAGTACCTATCTCTTCTCGTCCGACCCCTCCATACCCAGCTCACCTTCCTCTTACTCTTGACCAGCTTAGAGCAAAACTCGCTCCCACTCCCGCTCGAGCCACCGCATTCCGTAGTTCTAGCGCCTCTCCTCGCTTCTTCACTGGATACACTCAGGAATCTCAGGCCCAGTATCTCCGCGTCGACATCGGCACACCCTTCCCCTCGTACGCCCCCAGAGTGCTGGGAAGGAGCATCAACGGCATCGACATCATTGCACCTGCTACTCCCCTCGAGATGTAGTTCTAGACGCTAGCCTTAGGAGCAGTAGCGCTTGCATCCTAGTTGTGTATCGTAGTCGACGATCGCGTAGTCCGACGTGCACGGGAATAATGTAGGAGTAATGGCTTGTTCCTCGTATAATATTGTGTACCATGTGTCATGTAACCCAACTCTCCATTGTATAAAGACGCCTTGGTTTTATCTCTTGCTTTTATTTGGATCTTCTTGGATGTTGCATTTCTTCTCCCCTTATGGAAGCTCATGGCACCCGTCAACCCCACCTTCAACCAACCAGGATGAGGACCAACACAGGTACAAGTGGCAGCCAAGGAACCCCACTCCGCCGATCAGCCCGACAAGCTGGCATGGACCCCATGCCCCCACAGCCGCCAACCCCACAGGAACCAACTCAAAGCCAGCTATTGTTGATGATGGATGAACGCCACCAGCTGTACATGACCCAAATTATGAGAGAATTTGGCACCTACATGCAAGCACAGGATGCCCCTCGCCCGACCCGGTCCAAGCTGCAAGACTTTCAGCGTACTCGGCCACCCCAGTTCTCGCAGGCCACCAACCCACTCGAAGCTGATGATTGGCTCCGTACCATGGAAAAGAAGTTAGAGATCGCCCGCGTTGATGAGCAAGACAAGGTACCTTTCGTCACCCACAATCAGAAAGATATGAGAGGAAATGGAACCACCATCACCTGGACTGAATTCCAAGAAATCTTCCGTAAAGCCTACATACCCTCAAGCCTCATGAAGATGAAGCAGCAGGAACTCCTAGCACTCACTCAGGGCAACTCAACTGTAAGCGAGTACCTGACCAAGTTCAACGATCTTGCCCGCTATGCCCCTGATGATGTCAACACAGATGAGAAGAAGAAGGACAGATTTCTCCATGGAATGCACCAGGCCATCAAGACCCAGCTCAGCGTCCTACAGTTTCCAGATTTTCAAGCCATGGTAAACACCGCACTGATTTCAGAGAAGGAACACCGCACCATCTATGATTCCCACAAGAAGAAGTTTGAGTCTCGCAAGCACCAGCCAGAAGAAGCTCACAAGAAGCCACGTACCTGGCCACCCAACTCACAGGCCACTGCACCTCCAACCACTTGGACCCCACCCAGAAAGGAAGGATACCCCCGCAATGAGTTCTACCACAAGCGTCCACTCGTGGATGACTGCAAGAGGGAAAATTCCTGCTTTAAGTGCGGCAAGAAGGGGCACTACATAGCTGATTGCCCGTTGACCAAGAACAACAATGGCAGTAACAACAATAGCAACCTCAACAACCCTCCCGCCGGAACAATGAAGCCACCTCAAGTCGCTCGTGTCCACCACATGTCCGCCGAAGAAACCTACGAAGCTTCAGATGTGACGCTTGGTATGTGAACCACCAACGCTGAACTTACAATAATTTTTGTTGACCCTGGAACTCCCCACTCTCTCGTCAGAAGGTTTCGTTGCAAGGCACCGTTTTATGTTTCCCTAGACTTGGACCTAAGCCACGAGTTCACGCGTGAGGAATGTCCCCTTCAAAGTTTGGGCAAGCCAGAACGCCACACCCACAGCAGAATCACAAGGATGAATAAGGAAAAAGAGGATAAACCCACCAAAGAGGAAGCCCCCTGGAAATGAGAGGATTCTTGAGAGCGGAATAACCATACCTATTCCATGAGCAACTCGAATCTCGGGGACGAGATTCATTTTAAGGGGGGAAGGTTTGTCACATCCCGAATTTTGGCCCTATAAAATTTTCCTTGACAAAACCAAAATTTGGATTTGAATTTGTATCTTCTGATCTTTGCCCCTCTATTTTATCCTCCATTTCCAAAACCCTCAAGGTTCACAAAATATTTGTCTTTTCTTTAATACAAAAGGGACCTAAACCCTAGCCTTCCAAAGGAGCTATATCAAGGGTGACTTCAAAAATTCCCCAAAAATTCCAGAGTGATTATCAGCTAGGATAGAACCCATTTATGCAAAAATATTGGGTGACATGTTAAGAAAATAATTGACTTTTTCCCTGATTTATTTTCTGCCCAAAATCCCAAAACCCTAGCGTTCCAAAGGAAGTAGGTCAAAACCCTCTTCAAAAATTCTACAAAAATTCAGGGAGGATCTCTAACCAGTGTATAACCCAAATATGTAAAAATATTCCATACCTTGTTAAGAAAATATATGAGTTTTTCCCTGTTCTACTTTCTGGCCTAAACTTGTTGTTTTTGGAAACCCTACTAAACATTTTCCAAAAATTCCAAAAACCCCAGGGTAGATGCTCCTAACCAACCCCTACCTCCATGAATTTTCCTGGCCAAAAATATTTTATTTTAAAACCCCAAAACCTGTTTTCCATTTCTGACTAGAAGTGTTCGATGAAATTTTTATTTAGACCAAGTTTGGATTTTGGTAAAATTCTGTTCTGCAAAATCGTAGGACTTTGAATTTGGCGCAAGGTGACACGGTTACTTTTCCCTTTTGGTCTCTAGGATGAGAGAAACATGACCATGCCGATGTCGGCATGGCCAGTGGCATGGCCACCACTGGCATGACCATGCCAGACGAGCGCCGCCGGATTCTGGTCATCGCCGGTGGCCTCCCCCTCTGCTCCCCTCGCGTTCCCTGCTTCTCCTCCACTTCCCCGGACCCCTCCCCCGAGCCACGCGTCGCCGCCCCTTCCCTGTGCGCCGTCGGCCGCAAGGCGACGCGCCGCACGCACAGGACCCGCCGCGGGACCCCGCTCACCTGTAGCCCCTGTGCACCCGTGCCTATCCGCAGCTCCGCAAAAGCCGTCATCCAGCAGTGCCTGCACGCAACACCGACGACGCGCCGTCCGTCGACAGCCTCTGCCCCGGCCTCCCCGTGTCGCCGCCCCACCACAACAGCCCGGACCCCCCCACCGCCGCCAAGTGCCACGCCACCCCGTGCTTATCCACGACGCGCATTTTCCGCCGTCCAGCACCGCCAGGATGCTACACCATCGGCGTGTCGTCCGTCGTCAATCCCCTGCCCGGCCACCGCACCTCGACACCTTGCCGCAAGCTCCCTCCGGACCCCCACCGTATCGAGCTATAAAAGGAGCCCCTCGGCCGCCCTAAGGAGCACAACAACTCACACTCCCTCTCCACCCCCTACTCCTCCCGGATTGGCCACCGGGGAGCCACCAGTTGCCGGCGGCAACCTCGCCCCCACCGCTCGGTCGCCGACCGATTCCTCACCCCCAGAGCCACCCCGCCGCCCACACCTCACCCCTTCCCCAATCCAAGTTCCCCGAAGCCCGTAGCCACCTTCACCTTGCCCTAGGACCGCCGGAATCGACGCCCTCGTCCTCGACGGTGAGAACGCCGACGACGGCGACTCCCTCCCCTCTGTTCCTTTTCTTTTTTCCTGAAGCGTACCGGTTCGGCTAATGGGCCGCTGACCAGTGGGCCCCGCCCGTCAGATTTTCAAACTTTTGTGAAACGTTTTCTTTTTCTATTTTCTCTGTTTTTTTGAAATGGCAGATTCTAGGTCAAACTTTGGGAGGTCATAACTCCCTCAGAAAAATCCAGAAAAATATGAATCTTTTTGCAGTAGATTTGTTGTGAAATTCTCTATGCATTGGCACTGGTTTTGAAGGATTTGAAGTTCATTTTCTTTGGAAATTGTTGTGTAGCTATTGGAAGGTTTATAATGCCTATTTTGAATTCTCTAATAGATTCCGACCACTTTAACGAAGGAGAAGTTGATCCCACAACAGAAGGCAAGCCATCAGCCCCCAACCATCCGTTCCCAAGTCATCGATGCCTTATTTGACTTGTTTGTTACTTGTTTGCGCGATAGTTGCATCCCACACGTCTTATTTCATGCCTATTATTTCATGTGACCTAATGCTACTTTTACTTTCTGCAATACGATAAACCCATCAAGTGTGGGTTGAGTTCCCGGCGACTAAATACATGTTGGGCACCGCCCGCGTGGATTGAATCTCGCCTACTTTCAGTACTATTATTTCAAGTAACTTTACTTTCCTGCAATACGATAAACCCATCAAGTGTGGGTTGAGTTCCGGCCGGCGACTAAATACATGTCGGGCTCCGCCCACGTGGATTGAATCTCGTCTACCTTCCGTAGAGTGGGGTGTGCGTATTTATTTACTCAACCCGTGGCTGCAACTGGCCGGAGACATCTCCGTCCTCGCCCGGTTGATTTTGTTATTTTATCCTTACTCAACCTGTGGCTGTCACTGGTCGGAGGAAACTCCGCCATCGCCCGGTTGACCTTAATTTACCTTGCTGAACTACTATGTGATTATTTGATGCTCATGTATATCTTGTGGACTAACGTTTGCTGCTGTCTTATGGCCGAGAATAAAAATTGACTAAAAAGATAACCACCTCCGTCGACTAGATTGAGTCAAATAGTGCCACTCGCCAAACACACCCGCACAACCATGCGTCGTTGAAATGGGAAGACCGTAGCTTAGTAGCCTATCGAACCTCTTTTGATGCTACCCACTTGGCAAGTCTAGTCGGATACTGCATAGTTGTGGTCGGGGCTAGTCTTGTGAAGGTTCCGGAGCTAGGCGTTGCTCATGAGTTGGGGACGTGCCGGATTCACTTCGTCATAAGACTTAGCCCGAGTGGTAAGTCGGTAGCTATACAAGGAGGGTTTTGGTAGAGCGTACGGCTACGGGGGAATAGGTTTGTGCGGCAGGTACCGGCTGTACAAGCTTAGACCCCAACGTGTGGATAAAAGTTGCAACCTCTCGAGAGTGTCAAATCTAGAATCTAGTATTGTTCCTACCTAAGGAACGGTGTTGGGTCCAGTCACACTAGAGTCAGTCCAGTCGAACACGGAGAAATAAATCCACCAAGCGGTCAGAGTTGGCCAAAGCTGAATGAGCAGAAACGTGGACCATAGTTGGTCAAAGCTAAGCCTCGAGGTGGACCATAGTTGGTCAAAAGCTGAGCTTGGGTTGGACCAGAGTTGGTCAAACTTGAGAACCTAAGTGTTGAGAATATTATTGTGTGGAAATGAGACCCGTTCTCATAAGCCACGGTTTTCGTCACAGGTAAGTAGGTAAGTTAAGTCCAACCGTTAAGCTTGGACTCGCACTTGCACATGCCATGCCATATAGGACCGTTGGTTACGGTTGATTGAGGATTGATGTCTTGCGAGTACATTCCATGTACTCACCTGGCTTTTCATGTGGCCAGATCCTCCTACCCCCGTCGCCGAGTACCCCTTATACGAGAACTAGATCCGGTATCCAGGCAGAACCCTGTGGAGTTAGGCCCTCTTCGTCGCACGCTTCCGCCAATCCGTTGACGCCCTCTGATGAAGTTATGTTTGATAAATAATGTACAAACTGTTGTGTGCGCTAGGGCGCAGCCTTGTAAGGAGACCCTTGTAATCCATCGTCGGTTCCCGACCCCTTAATAAAGTGGTTATGTTCTGTTATCAAGTTGTCATATGTTCAGTGCTCCTGGGACTGATATATGGGGTAACTTGATCTCCGGATCGGGGTGCCACAAATTTCTAGGAGGCGCGAGACACGAAGAAGATCTACTTCGACGACAACGACAAATCCAAGCTCGTCACTGTGGGGGTGAGCCTGGACCCTAAATAGGAAAGCGCGCTCGTCGAGTTCCTCCGTGAGAACCGGGACATCTTCGCGTGGTCCCCCAAGGACATGCCGGATGTACCGAGGGAACTCGCCGAGCACTCTCTACACGTCCGTCCAGACGCCAAGCCGGTGAAGCAGTCCCTGCGACGATTCGCGGAAGGAAGAAGACAGTTGATAGGAGAAGAAATAGCACGGCTACTCGCGGCCGGATTCACCAGGGAAGTACAACACACGGAGTGGCTGGCCAATCCAGTGATGGTGGAAAAGAAGAACAAACGGTGGCGGATGTGTATCGATTACACCCACCTCAACAAGGCTTGCCCTAAGGATCCCTTCGCATTGCCACGCATCGACCAAGTGATCGACTCCACGGCCGGCTGCGACCTCCTCTCCCTCCTCGACGCCTACTCCGGTTACCACCAAATTCCGCTGAACCCGGACGACCAGCTCAAGACCGCCTTCAGCACCCCCTACAGCCCATACTGCTACACCACCATGCCGTTCGGTTTGAAGAACGCGGGGGCAACATACCAGCGCTGCATGCAGAAGTGCTTGCACGACCAGATCGGTCGCAACGCGCACGCCTACGTTGACGATGTCGTCATCAAGACCAAGGAGAAGCACACCCTCCTCACCGACCTCAAGGAAACCTTCGACAACTTGCGCCGCTTCCAGATGAAGCTCAACCCGGAGAAATGTGTGTTCGGCGTTCCAGCAGGACAGCTACTCAGCTACCTCGTGTTGGCACGAGGAATCGAGGCCAACCCAGAGAAAATCGCCGCCATCGACAACATGCGACAACCAAGAAGCGTCAAGGACATCCAAAAGTTCACCGGTTGCCTGGCGTCCCTCAGCCGCTTCATCAGCCGGCTCGGTGAGAAGGCTCTCCCTATCTACCATTTGCTGAAGAAGACTGACAAGTTTGTTTGGAGCGACGCGGCAGACGCCGCCTTCAAGGAACTCAAGCGTGCGATGGCCACCGCCCCGGTCTTAGCACCTCCGGATCCAAAGGAGCCCATGCTCATGTACATTGCCGCCTCCAACCTAGTCGTCAGCGTCGTCCTGGTGGTGGAGCGAGATGAAGCCGGCAAGCAGCGGCCAGTCTACTACCTCAGCGAGGTGCTCTCACAGTCAAAGAAGAATTACGCACACTACCAGAAACTCGTATACGGTGTGTACATGGCAACGAAGAAGCTGAAGCACTACTTTCAAGAGCACCCGATCAAAGTGATAAGCGACGCGCCGCTTGCCGAGATCATAGGCAACAAGGACGCAACCGGCAGAGTCGCAAAATGGGCGATCAACCTAACGGCGCATGGAGTCGAATATGACAAGAGAATAGCGATCAAGTCACAGGAGTTGGCTGACTTTCTAGCCGACTGGACGGAGACGGACCACGTGCCGCCGCCCCCCGACTCCGGTGAACATTGGCTCATGCACTTCGACGGTTCCAAAAGATACTGGGGACTCGGTGCCGGAGTCGTCCTCACCTCGCCCAAGGGGGGCCGACTCGAATACGTGCTACAAATCCACTTCACGGCGTCCAACAATGTAGCCGAATACGAAGCTCTCGCGCACGGCCTCAAGCTCGCCAAGGCCATGAACATTAAGCGGATCCTCTGCTACGGCGACTCCGACTTGGTGGTCCAGCAAACCACTGGTCATTGGGACGCCAAGGACCCCAACATGGCCGCCTACCGCTTCTTCGTCCAGCAGCTCGCGGGATGCTTCGACGGATGCGAATTCCACCACATCCACCGCTCCAACAACGAGGCGGCTGACACTTTGGCGAACATTGGTTCTCTTCGCGAGGAGATCCCACCCAGCGTCGCCCTTGAGAAGCTGTACAAGCCATCCATCACGCCGTGTCCCGGCTCCGACTCCATCTGGATGCCGCCGGGCGCGGAGTCGGCTGGGCCGGCTCAAGGCGAGCCGGAAACCGTCGAGGTCTTCATCATCGAAGAGGCTCCACCATGGACCCAACCCTTCGTCGCCTACCTCGCCAACGACGAGCTCCCGGAGGACGAGCTCATCGCCAGGCAAATCGAATGCCGAGCAAGTGCTTACAACATCATCAACAACGAGTTGTACAAGCGCAGTGTCTCTGGGATATTCCAGCGCTGTGTGAGCCAAGAAGAAGGAATCAAGATACTCAAAGAAATTCATCAAGGCGAATGCGGTCATCACGCGTCCTCGAGGGCGATTGTGGCTAAGGCATTCAGGCACAGGTTCTACTGGCCGACTGCGCTGGCGGACGCAAACCAGCTGGTCCGGCTCTACAACGGCTGCCAATGATTCGCAACGCAGAAGCACACGCCGGCTTCAGCACTCAAGACAATTCCTATCACCTGGCCGTTTGCCGTCTGGGGGCTCGACATGGTCGGCCCGCTGAGAAGATCTAGTGGAGGCATGACACACCTGCTGGTAGTAGTCGACAATTTCACGAAATGGATTGAAGCCAAGCCGATCAAGAAGCTGGACGGACCAATAGCAGTCAAGTTCTTCAAAAGCATCATCTACCGCTTCGGCTACCCGAACAGCATCATCATGGATAACGGGTCGAACTTCGTCAAGGGAGAATTCGCCAAGTTCTGCGGTAGAACCGGCATCCGGCTCGACGTGGCCTCCGTCGCACACCCGCAATCGAATGGGCAGGTCGAGCGGGCAAACGGCCTCATCCTATCCGGCATCAAGCCTCGGTTGCTCGAACCACTCGAGCGAGCAGCCGGCGCATGGGAAGAAGAGCTACCTTCCGTCCTCTAGAGCGTAAGGACAACCCCGAATCGCTCAACTGGCTTCACCCCCTTCTTCCTCGTCCACGGGGCTGAAGCCGTCATGCTAACTGACATCGAGCATGACACGCCCCGAATCGTGCTGTACACGGAAGCACAAGCAAAGCAAGCTTACGAAGACGGAATGGACCTGCTCGAGGAAGCGCACCAGCTTGCCGAGTCAAGATCGGCGATGTATCAGCAAAAACTACGCAACTACCACAGCCGGCAGGTCAGGCCTATCCGCTTTCGAGAAGGCGACCTCGTGCTACGACTAATCCAAGACACAAAGAACATGCACAAGCTTTCATCACCCTGGGAGGGACCATTCATCGTAAGCAAAGCGCTCATCAACGACGCATACTACTTGATCGACGCCCGCGAGCACAAGAAGGACACGATGGACAAGGAAGGTGATGAAACGGAAAGGCCATGGAACGCGTCACTCTTGCGTCGATTCTACACCTAAGAAAGAACCATGTATGTATCACCTATGCTATCAATAAAGAAATGAGAATGATGAACACATGAGCAGTTTTTCGCAACTTTTTTCTGTATTTCCTTTCTAGTTCTTCCGGCAGCCGGCAAGCTTGCCTTTAGCGGCCGTGTAGCGTGACTAACCCCTAAACGGCTAACTCTTCGAATTCGGTTAAGGCCGGCAAGAGAACAAGCTGGAGGGGGCCAACAACGCGAAAAACGCATAAAGGGAAGTACTGCCGGCTGGAAAAATGCTCTTCTATAAACTCGGCCAAGCCAGCAGTCGGCAGGTTCTTCTCCTATTACGGACGATTAACTACACAATGCTAAACGGCTAACTCTTCGGATCCAGTTAAGGCCGGCAAGAGAATAAGCTAGAGGCCGACTGTAAGCGAAAGACGTAAGAAACAGAAAACTCTGGCCCAACAAACCGGATCCTAACGTTATAGTAGTGTGCATGATCCCGCTGGACGGTGAAGTGCACACGAACGACGGCGGGAGAGGCTACAGGCGAGTGCGAAATTAAGTTAAGCAGAGTAAAAATGTTCTCCATGATTAAAAGAGCGGGCTAACCACTTCATCGTTTCATTTCACGCACGAAAATGCCGCCAACCGGCTTCACGAGCTCAAGCCGGACACAAACGCGACGTGCAGAGAATTAAAACTGCGCGCAAGTAAACAGATACAGGAACAAAAGCAAGTTGCATTCAACAACAAGAGCACGGACTTACAAGCAGAAGCCGAACAACGAAACAAAAGAAGGAAGTCCACAGGCGGACGACCTCGCTTACATGCCAAGGCGGCTATCGGATAACTTAAAACTAGGCGGGAGGCGGAGTCATATCGTCATCTCTCTCCTCCCACTCCTTGAGGCACAAGGTGCCGTCGAAGACCTTGACGTAGAAGACACCCGTCTGACGCTTCAGCTGGAAGCGGATGACGAAGGCAGGAATCCAGGACGGAAGAAGTTGGCGAAGGCCTTCCACCCGGAGAAGAACTCGACACGGCGGCGGTCCCCCCCCTCCGGGCCTCCGTGACCGACCACCTCCAGGCCTTGACGAGCGCCAACCCGATGGAGGAGGAACCTGAAGGGGCCATCCCCCTCAAGCGCGTCGGCGATGGTGAAAGGCAACAGCTACACACGCTGCACGGGCTCGTACAGCACCAGGATGAACTCAGAGATCGGGAAGTCCTCCCAGCCACCGAAGATCGGGGACTTCGAGCGGGCAGGAGAGGGGCACCGCTCGCCTCCGGGCGCCGCGACGGCGGCGCCTCCGTCACCGCCGCGGATAAGCTTTGGCGGCCGGCCCCGGCCGCGCTTGGCGCCCGCATTGGAGGTTTCTCCAACATCGGTCTTCCGAGGGCGCCCCCTGCCGCGCTTCGCCGCTATGGGAGGAGTCATCTCGAACTCCTTCTTCGGGGCCATGTCTAAGCAGGGAGAGCTGGAGACGCAAGAGTGAGAGGATGAAGATGAAGGAGAAAACACACCGGCGTCGATACTTATAAGGAGACAAGGGAGCAGTGCAACCGTCAGCGGCCGTCGCCAAGCGACGCGTGTCACCAGCGCAGGAGACGACGAAGCCGAGGGGGCAAAACGGCGAGGCACAAGGGTCAAGACGATGCAAAGACGACACGTGGCCTGCAAGTGGACCAAGGAGGCGAAGCGATACCCGGGGGCTGCGCAGCCGGCAAGCCGGCTCCGCAGACCCGGACGCATATCTATATCACCCCGAGTCACGGACTCGGGGGCTGCCACGCCGTCAGCCGACATAAAATACCCGGGGGCTGCGCAGCCGGCAAGCCGGCTCCGCAGACCCGGACGCATATCTATATCACCCCGAGTCACGGACTCGGGGGCTGCCACGCCGTCAGCCGGCATAAAATTCCCGGGGGCTGCACAGCCGGCAAGCCGGCTCCGCAGACCCGGACGCATATCTATATCACCCCGAGTCACGGACTCGGGGGCTGCTACGCCGTCAGCCGGCATAAAATTCCCGGGGGCTGCGCAGCCGGCTCCGCAGACCCGGACGCATATCTATATCACCCCGAGTCACGGACTCGGGGGCTGCCACGCCGTCAGCCGGCATAAAATTCCCGGGGGCTGCGCAGCCGGCAAGCCGGCTCCGCAGACCCGGACGCATATCTATATCACCCCGAGTCACGGACTCAGGGGCTGCTACGCCGTCAGCCGGCATAAAATTCCCGGGGGCTGCGCAGCCGGCGAGCCGGTTCCGTAGACCCGGACGCATATCTATATCACCCCAAGTCACGGACTCGGGGGCTGCCACGCCGTCAGCCGGCATAAAATTCCCGGGGGCTGCGCAGCCGGCAAGCCGGCTCCACAGACCCGGACGCATATCTATATCACCTCGAGTCACGGACTCGGGGGCTGCCACGCCGTCAGCCGGCATAAAATTCCCGGGGGCTGCGCAGCCGGCAAGCCGGCTCCGCAGACCCGGACGCAAAACTACATCACCTCGACTCGGGGGCCGCACGATATCAGGACGGTGAAAGAAAAATACAAAACAAGAAAAGAACATCAAATTTCGACCCGGATCGATGCTCAAACCGGCCCAAAATTCGGGGGCTAGGCATGGTGATTATCATCACCAAAACAAGCACAATGGCCCAGCAATCACAAAAAACAATAACATTTGAAGACAGCAAGCAGTACGACGAAAAATGATCATCAGTACAAAAGATAGCGAGTCCTACAGTTACACCCGGCATTCCAGGGAAAATATAGTCAAGGAGCAGCGCCATCAGTGGGTAGCAGCAGTGTCGCCGGCTTCAGTATCTTCAGCCGGCCGTGGCGCCGAAGACGGCTCAGCAGGCACCAATTTCGTCAGGTCCACCGCCTCGGCAATCCGCCCTGAGGCCATGAAGATCTCCGGACGCAGGCTCGTGAGGGTCGTTCCGTGCGAAATCCATCCAACAGCCTGCTCATCTGCACGCCAGGATACCATGACTTCACCGCGGCCAGTGCCATGTCGGTGCCTCCGCGCGCCGCCATCTCCACCTGCTCGTCGATGCCGGCGGGCGCCCCTTCAAGCCGGGCGGACAAGTCATGGAGAGCGGCCGGCAAGGGAGCATCCGGCCACAGATTCTCGAGTACGCCGTTGGCCGCTTCTTTCAACCGTTTAAACTCCTGGCCGAATCGGAGAAGACGGGAGGCAGCAGTCGGAGCAGACCCAGCAGCGGCGCCAGAGGACTCCGGTCCAGAACGAGCCGAGGCAGCATCTTTCTGGATTTGCGCGTCTACCTCGAGGTAAAGGCCTGCATTTCAAACCGGTGAGGCCGAGTAGAAGACCCCAAACAAGAAGACAAGGAGAAAGAGACCTCACTTACCGAGGATCAGTTCGTTCACGCGCTCAACCTCCTTGATCAGGCCGCCCACCAGCTGCTCATGCTCAAGCTCACGCGCCTTGGCCGTCTGGACGATCAGGTCGTTGCGCTCGACGGACTCCTTCAGCTGAAACCACAGATCATCCACATTCTCGCGGAGTGATTCGACCTCGCCCCGTCTCCGCCGCTCAGCTTCCCGCAGTTTCGCCGCTTCCTCGCCCAGTCGGACGATTTCCAGGCGGCGCTCCTCCGACGTTTTCTCCGCCGCCTGGAGATCGGCCTTGACCAACGCCAGGGCGGCGTCCTTCTCCTTCACCTGCTTCTCCAAGCCGGTACGGGAGGCGGCGTCGCCTGCAGAGGTCGGATCATCATCAAACCAAGACATGCAAGAAAGAATACTGAACGACAAGACAGAGGATGTGAGCAAGAAGGAAAACCGGACCTTTGGCCGCCTCAAGCTCTCGCCTGAGCAAAGTTGTCTCCTTGGCCGCCTCGGCAAAGCCATAATCTATGGAGGAGCAGAGCAACGTTATGTTGGCCAGGTTCTCCTTGGCCTTCTCCTCCACCAGCGCGGCGAGGGGAATCTTCCCCGATGCGTCGGGCAGGGCCGGCACCGGCCCAGAATATGGAGGAGAAGACACCAAGATGGATTGATGGGGACCAGGGAGCGAAGCCGTCACCCCTGCTATGGCCTTGTCCTTGGCCATTTCGGCCACCGACGTGGAAGGAGTGGGGAAGGCGAGGTATCCGGCCCCGGCGCCGGGCCGGAGAACTATCTGGAAAGCGTCCACCGACGCCTCAGTGCCACCTGCTGATACCGGAGGGTTAGAGTCGACCACGGGGGGAGCGGCAGTTGCCGACGCCCGGTCGTCCGGTTCCACGTCCGCCGTCGCCGTTGCCGCCTCTGGAGGCGGACCAGCCGTTTGCGCCACGGGAGCCTCGGGGCAGGCCTCGTGGCCGGCTCCACCATCGCGACGGGTGCCGTCTCTGCTAATGGAAGCGGCGCTCTGCAAAACGAAGAAAAGCGTCACCACCGAGAAGTACAAGCCGCGAGATTTCTACCACAAGACAAGGACTTACCCGTCACATGAGCCCAGTTCCCTGGGCTTCCTCCTCAAGCGCTTTGGCGGGGGAGCCGGCACGTCGTCAGACAGGCGCTTCACGCCTCCGGAGGGCGCCTCCCCGCCCTCCGCTGTAACGGCAGGGTCGTCAACCGGCCGCTCCGCACGGGCCGGTACCACTTCAACCTCTGCACCGGCCTCCGCGGTCTTGCCGGCGTCCGTGCCCGCTCCCGCCTTCTCTTCAGCCGCCTTGGCAGCGGCCAGCTGCCTCGCGGCCGCCTTGGCGTCCATCTCCTTCCGGATCAGATCCGCCTGCGCCAGCTCCGCGTAAATAGCTTTTTCCATACCTTCAACGCCTAAGTCATAACCCGGATCAACAGCAAGAGCAGAATTAACCACCTGGACGTTGGTTCCGCCGGCAAGAGGTTCCGCCCTCTCCACGTCCGCCGCCTTTGCCTTCTCCTCGTCCTCCCTTGAGGTCATCAACTGTTCCACAGTCAGACCAGCGTCAGACGCTCCCAAGGAAAAATCCGCCTGCGTCATCTGAGCATAAAACTCCTTCTCCAAATCACCCGGATTCAAATCATAAATAAAGTCACCACCGGAAGCACGACCAATCACCTCATTGTTGGCCCCGATTTCGTCCATAATCGCATCCGCCTGGGCCTCCGCCGAAAGCTTCCCGGCGGGCATCAAGCCGGCCGTAGTAGGCCGGGACGACGAAGAAGCCAACTTTTTGGCGGGCAGCACGCCCCGCTTCTTGAATGTGCCCCTCCGCTTGTGGGGCACGATGCCTGCATCAACATCGGCGGCCGACTTCGACCGCCTCTCCTTCAGGACCCGCCGGGGAAGAATTGCTTTCTTCTTCCGCGCCGCCGCCTCCAGCTCCTTGGTCCTACGGGAGGACGGCGCCGGCTTGGAGGCTGGCACGGAAGAGGAACCCTCTGAGTCCGGCTCGGAACCACTGGAGAGATCTACTACCATGCGCACGACGCCGTCAGCTTGCTCGGCGGCGTCGGGCTCAGAAGACTTACCGCGGGACGACGAAACCGGAGGCGGAGCGTCGCGCTCGAGGTCCTCGTCCCTATAGGCTGCCGAATCGGAGTCGGAGCCGGCAGAGGGGATAGGGCTCGTCGCGGTGCGGGCGGCATCGTCATCGCCTCCGCCATCTTCACCAACATCGGCGCCCCCACCGGACGATTCGGTGGTGTCACCGCGCCTGTCCGGGCCGGCGCAGGCGCCGCCGCCCGATTCATCCTCAGCAGTGGCGTCTGTTTCCCCACCCGCCTGCTCGTCGGCGGAATCCGCCTCCAGCAAGGCCGTCAGCGCCTTGGAGAAGGGACCACAGACGTCAGGCTCGAAGACGACTTCAAAATCTTCAACCCTCTGGAGCTCGCAAAGCTGCACAACAGGCCGACTGGGTCAAGCGGCAGCCGGACGAAGGAATTGAAAACGGATTAGGAAGCAATGGCTAACCTCAGGAGCAGGTTCCGAGTGGGTGAATGGATCAAACCCGAAATCCCAGTCCGCCTCGATCCTGTCGGTGATGAGGCGGGAAGCCCACTTGCAGAGGTTCTTCGGCTTCGGCACCTCCAAGCTGACCCGGATGGGATCCCGGATACCAGATGTAGCGCCCCGACCCCAGAACTATACAGTGGAACGTTGTGTAACCGGTCATGCTACACAATTGAGGGTTACTGGGTTTACCAATCCCAGGCCAATACTCCTTGGCAGGTGTGCTCGGAATGGATCATCGGCACACAACACCTCAATCATGCCATAAGCTCAGACATCACTTCCATGTATAGTAAAGAGACCGAGACTTGTGGAACGAACTGGCACATCACAGACTCTACGACACAAAGATATAGCAACTCATATAATGAGAAGAATACAAATATTACACATCAAAAGGATCACAGATCCAACAATTCAACAAGCGGAAGCGGGTAGTGTTGTCTAACAACAAGAAGCAAATATATGGCCTAAGAGGCCTACAAATAAACATCACCCAAGCCAGCTTGTTCCACGGTCCCAAGCTGCCACCTGGGAACCCCAGACTACTCGTCGATGTCAATAAAGAACCCACCTTCCAGTTCGGTGACGTCCTCCTCTGAAACAAGTAATAATTAACAAAGCAAGGCTGAGTACGACGTACTCGCAAGAATTAGTAGGGCGATATAGGCCCGATGCTGACGGAGGCTCTAAAGCTGTATGATGTAGCTATTTTGCATAAAGCTAGATTTCCTTTGTAAAAGATATAACAAGACCCACGGCATCGTCTATTCAGAATAATTTTCATAAAGGGGATAAGAGAGTAAACTTTTCATCTTCGGTTCTCATCGAACCTACTTGTAGCCAAAACATCACTCATCTCCACCAAGGCACTCCCTCGAATCACCCTCGAGGAAATGAACCTTTTATCACACTTTGAAATGCAACCTCTAGCTGCCATATCAATTAGGTTAATGTTATCTATGAGCTAATCCGCCTTTCCCAAGAGTTCGTCCATAACCGCGGACACGGCTTTTCGAAAAGATTTACCCTGCAGGGGTGTACTAATTTACCCATTGGTACCGTCCGGCTCACCTAGTTGGCCCTCTTCCGGGGAAGGCCGGCAAGCAGGCGCGGTTAAACCTTTACCTCGCGTGAGACTATCCAAGAGTCATCTGTGGCCACAGGGCAAGTTTACCCAGCCTCAGCCCCTGCCCCATCGCCACATCCTAAACACCACCATCCTCATCATTTCTTTTTCCGCTCACACACACGGCAAATGGAAATAGCAAACTAGAGGACCCTTGGATACGCCCGCACAAGTTATTCAGTTAGTGAGGCGCCCATACACCCACCAATGGCAGCACGCTCGTTTCTTGGTTCTAGCTAAAAGCACTCTCAGCCTAGGCGGCAGGAATGAGGCAAAACACCATCCCCGATGGCAACTCATCCAAGCCTTTTAGCAAATTAATTATCCACCACAAGTAACCATCATATCCGACCATTCCTCCACCATTCATAATAATGGATTTAAATCACCGGACAACATATATTATTTGACTAGCATGGCTAAGCATATATAACAACAAATATATCTTTGTCTCCGGCCAACACATCAAACCTAGGGTTTATAGGAGGGGAAGCATGTGATGGTTCAGGGGATAAACATGCATTCATAGGATACTCTACATCTTGATCAAAAGAGACATTTGAATCGCATGCAATATTCTGGTGGATAAAATAAGTTTGTAAAACAATAGGATGCTAGATGCCAAGAAGGTTAGGTTAGCTCTTGCCTTGCTGGTAGTACTGGTCGCGCTGGTTGTCAAGGTATTGTGGTGGAACCTCGACTCCAGAATCTACCGAAACACAAACAACACAAGAAAGGAAATAAATAACAAGAATACAAGGTGCAATGCACAATCATGATGATATGGTCATATTATGCATTGAAAAGGTATTGGGCATCTCCCACAAGTTAAATGGAACCCCTAAAATAATTATTGCAATTAACGGGTTAAAACTCCATCTTGAACTTAGTGATTTAGGTGAATCATCAAAATATCCAGTACTGATTTATGAGGTAATTATGCATGAAAATGACATTATTTGATAGGTATTAATCCACTGATCATTTTGGTATATCGTTTGCAATTTTCTGATTAACGATGAATAAATAGTGATTTAAACGGTTAAGCAATTTAAATCATTTGAACCAATTCGAAAATGACATCAAAGTAAAAGTTATTGTCATACTGTGATTTTAACATAGTTGAATAGCATTTGAGTTGATGATCAAATTGATATATCATTTGCAATTTTTGGATTAATATTTATCAAGTTATGGTAATTTCAACAATTGATTTAATTCTGCCATTTATTTAATTTTAATTAAACAGCACCAATATTAAATCTAAAATTCTATAAAATGACATAAACTTGTAGATCATTGCTTGCTGAACATTTTGAGCTATTAAACATAATTTTTGGATGATTAAAACTCGAGTTATGGATTATCTAAGGTGGGAATTAAATCTGCCATTTTAATCATTTTAATTAAACATCAATTTAAATGTTCATCAAGCATGAAAAATGGAACTAACATGTAGATGTTGTTTTCCTGAACATTTATAGATCTTATTTATAATTTTTGAAGCAATATTCATGAAGTTATGGATTTTATAATTTCCATTTATTTTCTGCCATTTTATTCAATTTATTTGAAACAGGCAATTTAAGTTTACCCAAAAATCCAACTAATGGCACTAACATTTAGAGTTTATTTAGCTGAGCATTTCGACATATTATTTGCATTTTTCTGAATTATAAAACTCTAGATATCAATTTCCCAAATTTGAATAACTCACAGATGATTTGCACTTCACAATTTAAATTCAAATTCAAAAATTCATTTGCATGTGTGAGTGACATGTTTAGGTAGGTTATGAAATTCTAAACATTTTGATAGCTCACTCATGATTTTTGGATAATTAAATATCAAGTTATGCAATTTCCAAATTTCAAACATATTCTGCCATTTTATAAATTTAACTAATTTTAGCAATAAAAATTATTTGTTTGATCACTACATTGATACCAACAGATAGAGATTAATTTTGCGAACAACTTGGATAACTCATATGCATTTTTCTCAATTACCATTTAACAGATATTCCCATTTCCAATTCTCTGTCATTTTCTGAAAAATTAAAAGGAAGAACTGCTGAGGTCAGCATGACATCATCCGAGGGAAAACGGCTCTGTTGAGCACGAAATCGTTGCCTCGGGTTGAAATTGGTCGAGGGCAGAAGCACAAGGAGATAGAGGGGAAGGAGAGGAGCAGAGGGGGCGGTGGGATGGACCATTAGGTCACCGGAGGCTCGCCGGCGTTGAGCTTGGCGGCGGTAGGACGTGGAGCACGGTTTGGCGACGGTCCGGAGTAGCAGAGAGAGGGAGGAGAGGTTGGGAGGCACCGTGAGCTCACCCTGGAGATGAAGGTGCGGACGGCGAGGCCGGCGGAGGGAAGGGGCGCCGGAATCGTCCCGGGCGGCGGCGGTCACGGTGGACGATGGCGAGGACGTGCACGTCGGCTGCGGGCATCCCCGGCCCGATTCCAACGGTGGGGAGGGGGAGAAGGACCAGGCGGAGGTGATGGCGGCGTCAGCTACCCTCGGGGTGGCCGGAGTTGCCGGCGGGCACGACGGCAGTGGCGGCGGCAGGGAGCTGCTAGGGTTTCCTGCGCGGGAGAAATAGAGAGAGAGCGGGGGGGGGGGGAAGTGAGGGAGGAGCAGGTGAGCAGCAGAGGAAAGGGGGCAGGAGCAGGGCGTCGTGGGGGGGCCTGGTGGCGGCATGGGCGCGAGGCAGCGGTGGTCGACACCGCGGCCAGCGGCAGTGATGCCACTGTGCTCAACAGGGAAGACGCAACATTTGCGGATAACCCCCTGGAAGTTTTAAAATGGATTGCTGTTTGGTCCAGCAGCAGGTTGTAACAATTTAATTAAGACATCTATTCATTTTTATATATTCTGTAAAAATTCACATGGGCTCCATTTGAACTATAGTTGGTCCACAAAAATTGGTGAGTCTAAATAAAATGTTTTGGTCGAGATTTGTTCATAGGGTTTAGTTGTAGTCATTTTCAATAATTTCCAAATTAGAGTTAGTTGGAGCATTTAGGCATTTCAATAAATTATGAAAATATTTATGGAAGCTCATATTATAATAATTAAAACACCCCATAATTGTATTTTGAATTTTGGGGAAGTTCAACTTGGTTCCAAAATTATAAATTGAATTGAACCAAATTGAATTCCCACTTTCATTTAATTGCTTGTTAAGAATTTATCCTTGGGTAATTATTTATAAAATATATCCTTGAGCTTCCTAGACAAATATGTAAGCTCAAGACTATTTTATTTTTCCTATTTGAGCAATTGCATTTGGGTTGGATTTTTAGGAAGTGTTGGGAAGGGTTTGCTTCCTTTTAATGTTTTCCATGTTTGCAATATTTAATTTAGCAATTTAAATATGTATGCCATGATGCAATGAAAATAAAAAGTGAAATTTGGCCCATATTTTAGGGTACCAAATCTGGGCTGTTACACCAGAGTAGAAGCACATCTTGTGCGGACGCGCCTGCAGCGGGTATATCCACCTGGACAGCCACGCCAGGGTCAGGTCCCTGGACGTTAGGCCGTTCTTCACTAACTCCTTCAGCTGGCTGAACAAAACGCTCTCGAGATTCCCATCCACCGGCGGCTTCCGAATCCAGGACTTGGACGCCGGCAACGAGTTGGAGAAGGCCGGAAGGCCGATTCGGTCGGCGTCAGTAAGATTTCGGACGTAGAAGTAGGTGCTCTGCCACTTCTTGATGGAATCAGGCAGGTTAATCTTGGGCAGCGGCGTATTCTTCGTGCTAATGGAGACGCTGCCGCAATCGCGCTGCAGCCCGGCGGTCGTTTGAGCCCGCAGGAAGAAGAACATGCCGAATATCTCCATACTGGGCCAGATGCCCAGATACGCTTCCCACAGCGTGACGAAGCAGGACAACTGAGTGATGCAATTTGCCCCCAAATGATGGGGCTGCAGCCCATAAAAGCGCAGGAACTCCGAGAAGAAGGAGCTCACCGGGAGCCCCAATCCCCGCTCCAAGTGCGCGGAAAACACGACGAACTCGCCCTTCTTGGGCGCCGGCGAAATCTCTCCTTCAGGGGGAACGCGAGCTCCCACGTCGCCCGTCAACCCCAAGAACCTGTTCCGACGGAGCTTCCAGAGGAATGTATCGTCCACGGTGGAGCCCATCCACGCGCCCGAACTCGCCATGGAGGATCGGTTTCCCGTGGTGAGAGAGGCAAATGCAAGGAAGGCACGAACAAGAGAGAAGATGGGCAAGAACTGGGGAGCGCAAGAATCAGCGAGGAAGACGAAGCGAGACTGGGGAACGGTAACCTCGGCCGTTCCCCCTCTTTCCACTTTAAAGGCGAGGCAAGCGGAACCGTTCCGCCCGTCGCGCCGCGTGGCGTGCAAACGTGCCGCGCTTTCCGCAGATGATCCCACGAGCAAGAAGTTGCCACAGAGAATCTAACCCGGCGTAGCCGAGGCGACGTGCGCCAGGCCTTGGGCAGAACACCAACGGCTCCCCAAGCGGCAAGTCGTGGCTGACGTAAGCCACGGCCCAAGCCTTCAAGCCGACCGTTCCGGACCGCCAAGATCTACTGATCCCGCACCACGAAGCCAAACAAGTCAACGACAACTTCGACAATATACAACCAAGGTCAGGAGTGCCCGTGGAGCTTTCCCCACAGGCAAGCTTCAGCTCCACCTGGCTTCGGTTCCAGCCGGCGCCGACTCCAACCTCGACATTTCAACCGCAACGTTCAAGACAGAGGAGAAGATCGAGAAGTCTTCCCAGCAAGCTAGCAAGGCTCCACGATCTCGGGGGCTAGTGTCGGGGATATGAACCCCGGATATCCCAAAAAAAACCTATTCCTTCAGTTCTCCGCGGGCCGGCTGAACAAGTGCCGGCTGCGCAGTGCCGCCTGAAACCCGCCGGATGAAGCAAGCCGCCTGCGTCTACCCGGATGCGGACGTCCGGCTGGGCTGAAGCCGGACGCACCAACCGACAGCTCCGTACGAGTGGGCCCGGTCCGTATAACCGCTCTGGGTGAACAGTACCCCTTGTCGGGCATCTCCTGTACCGAATCATGACAACAAGCTCCAGCCGGCTCAGAAAGTAGTGATGTCATAGGGACAAACTTGTAACTTCCCTGTAACCCAAAACCCTAGCCCGCTGCCTATATAAAGCGGGCTAGAGCCTCCTGCGCGAGGCATGCAAGCAAGAGAGAGAAGAGTCCGACACGCATACGTAGTATCATCTTTAACCTCCAGCCGGCTAGGATCTCCAGCCGGCTGCCACCCGAAACAGCTCAAGGAGCACCATTGTAGCCCGATTCTGTGATCAAGCAATAAGAACAAGAAGAGCAGGACGTAGGGGTGTTACCTCCACAAGGAGGGCCCTGAACCTGGGTAACTAGCGTGTGTTTGCGTGCTTGTTGCCCAATCCCGCGCGAGCATCCATCGTCGCCTGCCCCACAATCTTTTCCATCTCTGATGGATATGCCGTGCAACCCACCACGACAGTAATGATGGTGAAAAGTGATGAATAAAGGTTGCAATCAATATAAAAAGATGGACCGGGGGCCATGGGTTCACTAGTGGAGTCTCTCGAGTAAATAGAACATTCATATGATGGGTAAATAAATTACAGCTGGGCAATTGACAAGATTATAACACAAACTTAATCTAGCTATGACAAAGAGAACATGATAATATTTAAGTAGGCATCACGACAATGAACAAAGACCGTTGAGTCCAACTGCATCTTTGTCTAAAAAGTCCACTGTGGGATCGCTATCCAGCCTGTCACCCATCGGTATTAAGTTGCAAGCAACAGACATTTGCATTAAGTAAAGCGCATGAAGTAAGCAATATTAAATATCAAAATAGACTTTAACACCGTTGTTTTACCCTTAGTAGCAACAACACACCCTCGCCCTTAGACGTTTCTGTCACTCGTGCCCAGGAACAAAAGGGGGCATGAACCCACTATCTAGCATAAATACTCTCTCTTGGAGATACACACAATCACTTGGCCAAAGTAACTACGCACATCGGAGAGCATGCAAGAACATAAATCAACATATAAGAATCATGCACAATCTGATCATAACTTTATAATCCATCGGATCCCAGCGAACACATCACATAGCATTACAATAATCGATCTTGATCATGTTAGGCAGCTCACAAGATCATAAGACATGAAGCACAAGAGAGAGAGACTACCATCTAGCTACTGCCATGGACCCAAGGTCCAAGGTGGGACTACTCACAAATCATCCCGGAGGAAGGCATGGCGATGAAGAGCCCTCCAGGATCGATCTCCCCTCCGACAGAGTGTCAGGATCTGCTTCAGAATCACCCCCGAACGAGGGTTTGAGTTGACGGCACCTCGGGATGACTTTTCTAGAAAATAATGGCCGCCCCGTCGTTTTTAGGGTTTTAGGGATTTTATAGGTGTCGGAGGGGGCCGAGGGGACCCACCAGGAGCAAGGGTGGGTCCCACCCGAGGGCCAAGGGGGGCCGCGGCAGGGGGCCGAGGGGACCCACCAGGAGCAAGGGCTTCCCTTTGGTCTTCTGGTGTCTTCCGTCGCATAAATAATCTCTGTAAATTTTGAGCTCAATCCGACGATATTTCCTGTGCTGGATTTTCTGAAATACAAAACAACAAAAATAGGAAACTGGCACTGGGCATCTTGTCAATAGGTTAGTCCGACAAAATGCATAAAAATGATTAATATGATAATAAAAACATGTGACAACATCACAAAACTAGCATGGATCAATCAAAAATTATAGATACGTTTGACACGTATCAGCATCCCCAAGCTTAACTCCTACTCGTCCTCGAGTAGGTAAGTGATAACAAAATAATTTTTGATGAGACATGCAACCAACACAATCGTGATCAAGATAGTAATGAAAAGCATAGGATGTGAATGAAGTGATACAAAACAATTGTCTATAGTTGATAGCAAGAAAGCAATGAATAACCAAGTTGAATCATTCAAACAAAACCTTTCATAAATAGTACGTTAAAGACATGAAAGCAATGTGATCCACATATTTGATTAATTCACATAGGTAACAATTCCATGACAAAAGTGTTTGAGAATCAAAACAAAGAAGATGTAAGTTTTAGCAAAAAGCCTCAACTTCCAACGGTAAAGTCAATATAAAGATTCATGTTTAATCTGACAATGCAATATGATCAATCATACCCAGGGTCAATGCTAGATGTTTGCTTTGGTGGAGATAGAAGGAAGAGGAAAACTGACTCAACATTAAAAGTAAAAGAAAGGCCCTTCGCAGAGGGAAGCAGGGATTAGTCATGTGCTAGAGCTTTTTATTTTTATGAAACAGAAGTAAAAAAAATTTGAGACATGCATGCTTTCGTCAACGACTTCACAACAGAGAAGCTATCTAGTCCCCCATAACAAGCAAGGCTTTTAGACTTGTGAGAGCAGCTGGTTTTTAGAGAAGCGAGTACGCTCCTCTTTCTCCTTGGTTTCACCACTGTCCAATGTTTAAAGCTGATTTCTCAGATTTTCATTGCGCGGAGGAGAATGGTGAGTTATATTTATATTTTTGCTTAAGCTGCTCTCGGGTTGATTCAAGTGAAGACGTAATCCATCGACACCGGGTGAAAGGGGGAAATGACCTTGCTCGTCACGAGTTATATCTAGCTCTCTACTGCTGCCTCATGAGCTTAAAAACAGAGGCACAAAAAGGAATATTTTGAATTTTTAAAGATAGCACATGACAAATTTACTTGGAATGGCAAGAAATAGCATGCATAGGTAGATATGGTGGACTCAGCTGGCAAGATAGTTTGGCTTTGGGATTTGGATGCACGAGTGAACCATACACTCAGTACGAATTTTTAGGCTTAGCAAAGAAGGTATTTGAAGCAAACATCTAATATTAACCGGTAACAGAGTAACATAAGACATTAGTCAATCATAACCATAAAAGCTCCACACCGTCTCCCTTATTGACCAAATAATTCTTTTGATGGAAATATTAGCTTAATGAATTAACAACTACGAAACACCACACAGTTTCAAGCTTTTAACAGTATTTCTTTACTAATCAATTCCACTAAAATAACTAGCAAGTTTAAGCATTCATCTTAATATCTTAAAACAAATGAGAAGTATCAAGTATCCACACAATGATCTACAATACTATGCAGGCTTTCGTTTTATTCCACTATCACATGAATAGCATTTTGTCACTTTGACAATTCAAGCAATTTATCAATAACAACTCTCCAACAAATATAAGCGAAGAACAAGAGAGTTTAACAACAACTGCTAGCAGCTCTAAATAAGATAAAAGCTAAAAGCGAGAGCTTACTAGCAAACAAACAATAGCTAAGAATACTCAACAAAATATAAGCGAAGCACAGGAGTATTCAAACGAAAAAGCGGAGCGTGTCTCTCTCCCACATAAACAAAGCAAGGATCCAACAAGCATATGACCAGCAAACGAACAAACAAAACTGAAAGTAAAAAAGACGCTCCAAGTATAGCACATAATATGTAAAGTGATAAAAACTTAGTTCAACGAAGACGACCTCATGACTTCTGTGAACTTGAAGTGTCATGTAGTCGACGTTCACACAACACCACTAGAAGAATAGCACCACAACTTAAATATCAAACCATTAAATATTACTCAGCATAATTCCACTACTTGCAACGAGACTTCCCCATGTCCTCAAGAACTAAACGAACTACTCACAAGACATCATATGGATCATAATCAGTGGTGATGAATGAATGATGAACAATCTGGTCATAAAAGTATTTCACCGATAAAACTCAATAGCATCAACTACACAAGGCAATCAACACCGAAAAAGTGATCCCAATGAACTACAACAAGTATATCTCTAGATGCAACAACGGAACGGAGTGGAGCTGTGGATGTGATGGTGCTGTCGGTGAGGATGTTGATGATGATGATCCCGATGAAGCTCGTGATGATGACGATGACGATGGCGACGATCTCCCCTCTCCGGGAAGGAATTCCCCTGGCAGATTTCTCCCTGCCGGAGAGCCTTTTCTCTCTCTGAGGTTTCCGCCCCTGTGGTGGCGGCGGAATATTTCTTCGAAGCGTCCCCCGAGATTTTTAGGTCAGAGGGGTGATATACGCGAAAGGGGGGAGTCGGAGGCGACCCAGGGCCTCCAGGTGGGCCCCAGGCGCGGCCCAAGGGTAGGCCGCGGCCAGGTGCCACCTGGCGCCCTGGTGGCTCCCCTCTGGTCGCCCTTCTGGCTCCTTCCGTCATCTGGCAAGATAATAATCTCCGAATTTTTCTGAAATTTTTGGCGATGTAGAGGTACAGTATCTTGACGGTGCCTTTTCCAGCTGATTCCGGGCTCCGGCAGTTAAATCACCAACAATCATCAAACATGCAAAATAAGGTAAAATAACATAAGTATTGCATTATAATATGAAATATATCCATGAATAACAGCAAATTATGATATAAAATAGTGATGCAAAATGGACGTATCAACTCCCCCAAGCTTAGACCTCGCTTGTCCCCAAGCGAATACTGAGCTCAGTAAACATGACCACAGGTTTATGGAGCGAAGTGTCGATAATAACGAATACGGACAATAAGCATCAATATTTACTAAACAAGCACACACTCATTCTAAACAGCAACTTTTTCTCATATCAAACTTAAAGAACAAGTGATGATTCAATCACATATAGAGGTGCACAGAGAAAAAAAACATAATTGAGTGATGGCAAACTGTGTTCTTGGTCAGAGAACATCTAACATATCAAACTTATCTTTCAAGGAGAATCTATATAAGAGCCATCATTTAGCAGCTATCACAAGTTCAAATATCAAAGACTCCATGCATCATTGAAAACTTCCAAGAGTTATATTCTTGCAATAAAAGTATAAATACCGTACGAGGAAGATGATTGTTCAGCAAAGCTCAAATTTCAACTTGTTTACCACAATGGTAATGTTAACTGCAATAAAACATGATCAAACATATTGCTGCAATATAATTGATTGTATCTCAACTCAACACCATTTGTTTGCTAGTAAAGGATAGAAGGAATAGGATAACTGACTCAACATAAAAGTAAAAGAATGGCCCCTCGCAGAGGGAAGCAGAGGTTAGTCATGTGCTAGAGCTTTTTTATTTTGAAACAGAAGTAAAAAGGTTTTGAGATATGCATGCTTTCGTCAACGACTTCACAGTGAAGAAACTAGCTAGTCCCCCATTTCAAGCAAGGCTTGTAGACTTTTGAGAGCGGCTGGCTTTTAGAGGAACGAGTACATTCCACTTTCTCCTTTGTTTCACCACTAACCAATGTTTTGACTGATTTCTTAGGCTTCATTGTGCGGAGGAGAATGGTGAGTTATATTTATATTTTTCTTAAGCCACTCTCGGGTTGATTCAAGTGAGGACGTAAACCATCAACACCGGGTGGAAGGGGGAAATGACCTTGCTTGTCACAGGTTATATCTAGCTTCCCACTGCTTCCTCATGAGCTTAAAAACAGGGGCACAAAAAGAGAAATTTTGAAAGTTTTAAACATAGCACATGAAAATTTTACTTGGAGTGGCAGGGAAATACCACATATAGGTAGGTATGGTGGACACAAATGGCAAAAGTGTTTGGCTCAAGGATTTGGATGCACGATAAGTATTCCCTCTCAATGCCAGGTTTTGGCTAGCAAGGCTTATAGCAAACATAAGTGTTGAGAGATACAAATAATATATTACCAGCGATAAGATTGATCATACCTTAAGGAGCCACCTTCCTTGTCAATATAAAGTCCTTATTCAAGAATATAAGGCTTGGAAACCGACAAATCTGTAAGATATCAAAGATAATATATTTGCAAGTGAAACTTTCTTCTCTACTTAAGCATCCAAGAATTGTTGCTACTGACCAATGCTATGTTTGCCAACACCCAAAAAGATTTTCAAAACTGCACCCAAAGTGAGGCCAACACTCTTCCAAAGAGATCTAGAGATTACTTGCAAGCTAGAATAAAATAGTGCGAGAAAGTAAAAACAAGACTTCTCATTAATATTCCATAACGACAACCACACCAACGGATACAAAGCTAATACATGATAGGAGGACGACCACAATGCACACACTATTTCATATGATAACTTCTCTACTCAGGACATGACACACGACTAAAAGGTAAAAAGGTAAAAGATAATGATGATACCGAGGCACTCCCCCAAGCTTGAAACAAGCTAAGGGAGTGCCATTACCCATGGCGTCCAAATTATTCCTTCAGTGGTGAGGAAGACCTCTCCATTGCATCATTAGTTTTCCAAGGCAAAGGGTTGCCGTCGATGAGGGACATCTCGGTCTCTATCATCCTGAAATTTGCAGCTGAACTGATACGTTTAAATCTAGTTTCATACTCACAGTTCTGATTATGGAGGTCATAAATCTGAGTCTGCAGCTGTGATGTCTCCCTATGAAGAGATAAGATCTCATCTCTTAGTTCTTCAATCTCCTTCTTGTGTTCAGTGACTAGTTCAGAGATCATGCGATGATTTGCATCCAACCCTCTCAACACCATCTCCTTGCACATGAAGACATCTTGCTCTACCTCTTCAAGCCTAGCCTTCGTGCCCCCCTCTTTCTTGGGTCCTTGAAGATCCTCATGTTGAAGAACACCATCCTCAAGCCGCAGAACCTTCGGATGCATCTTAACTTCATTAAGGTAGAGGTTGGCGATGTTCTTGACGAACTCATCCTTTAGCTCCTCGACTTCTTCCTTGTCACCCCCGTGAGAAGATATCACGATCTAGGGCTTGAAAACCTGGTAGACACAACTCGAAAACAAAAAGCGTTGAAAACACAAGATACAGACCTCGAGAGATCCGGGTAAATATATAGCAAAAATTTTCCGAACAAAAGGAAGGCGAGAAGACAAGGCAGAGTCGGAGGTGGTGTCCAGGGGCTCCAGGTGGGCCCCAGGCGCGGCCCAGAGCTAGGCCGCAGCCAGGTAGCACCTGGTCGCCTTAGACTCCGACTTTGTCTCTTCTTTGACTTGTAATTTATGATATTTCCTAAAAACAGCGAATATAAATTTTCTGGAATTTTACGAGGAAGTTTACTTACGGGAACTGATACCTATTCCAATTCTGACTCTGGATCCTTCCGGTATTTATTTTTGATGAATTCTTCCGTAGTCACAACTTGTATTATATCGACATCTTTTCCAAGTGGGTCACCCGAAATGTAATGCTTGAGCCTCTGGCCATTAACCACTTGTGGTTTATTTCCATCCAATGAATTAATTTTGATAGCACCGGAGCGATAAACTTCTTCGATAATAAAGGGACCTTCCCATTTTGATAAGAGCTTTCCTGCAAAAAATCTGAGACGAGACCTATACAATAGAACTTTGTCTCCTATATTAAATTCTCTTTTTAAAATCCTTTTATCGTGCCACCTTTTAACTTTTTCTTTAAACAATTTGGCATTTTCATAAGCTTCATTTCTCCATTCATCTAAAGAACTCATATCAAACAGTCTTTTTTCACCGGCAAGCTTAAAATCATCATTAAGCTCTTTAGTTGCCCAATAAGCTTTATGTTCTAATTCTAGTGGTAAATGACAAGCTTTTCCATAAACCATTTTATAAGGAGACATGCCCATGGGATTTTTAAAAGCAGTTCTATAAGCCCATAAAGCATCATTAAGTTTCTTAGACCAATTCTTTCTAGATTTATTAACAGTTTTTTGCAAGATTAACTTAATTTCCCTATTAGTTAACTCCACTTGTCCACTAGTTTGAGGATGACAAGGTGAAGACACTCTATGATTAACATCATATTTAGCAAGAGTTTTTCTAAAAGCACCATGAATAAAGTGAGAACCTCCATCAGTCATCAAATATCCAGGCACACCAAACCTAGGGAAAATGACATCCTTAAGCATTTTCAAAGAGGTTTTATGATCAGCACTAGGAGTAGGAATTGCTTCTACCCATTTAGTGACATAATCAACAGCAGCAAGTATACGAGTATTACCATGCGAACTGGGGAAGGGACCCATAAAGTCAAATCCCCAACAATCAAAAGGTTCAATAACAAGAGAATAATTCATAGGAATTTCATTACGTCTACTAATGTTGCCATCTCTTTGGCAATCATCGCAAGATAAAATAAATTTTCTTGCATCTTTGAATAGAGTAGGCCAATAAAAACCTGATTGTAGCACTTTGTGTGCAGTTCTGTCTCCAGCATGATGTCCACCATAAGGACTGATGTGGCATTTCCTCAAAATTTCTTCTTGCTCATACTCCAGAACACAACGCCGAATAACTCCGTCAACTCCTTCTTTATATAAATGCGGGTCATCCCAAAAATAATGCCTCAAGTCATAAAAGAATTTCTTCCTTTGCTGATAAGTAAAATTTGGAGGGAAAATTTTGAAAACAACAAAGTTAGCATAATCTGCATACCAAGGACTTTCAGGAGTGTTTACCTTTATGGCTGCCAACTGTTCATCTGGAAAATTATCATTAACAGGAATAGGATCATCAATAATGTTTTCCATTCTAGACAAGTTATCAGCAACTGGGTTGTCAGCTCCCTTCCTGTCAACTATATGCAAATCGAATTCTTGCAACAAAAGAACCGATCTAATAAGCTGTGGCTTAGCATCTTTCTTTTCCATGAGATATTTAATAGCAGCATGATCAGTATGAATAGTTACTTTAGAGTCAACAATGTAAGGTCTAAACTTATCACAAGCAAAAACAACAGCTAAGAATTTCTTTTCTGTAGTAGCATAATTCTTTTGACCATTATCAAGAGTTTTGCTAGCATAATGAATAACATTAAGTTTCTTATCAATGTGTTGTCCTAAAACAGCACCTACAGCAAAATCACTAGCATCACACATTATCTCAAAAAGGCAAATTCCAGTCCGGGGGTTGAACAACTGGAGCAGTTGTTAAAGCTTTCTTAAGAATTTCAAAAGCTTCTTTACAATCATCATCTAAAACACGAGGTACATCTTTTTGCAAAATATTAGTAAGAGGTTTAGAAGTTATAGAAAAATCTTTAATAAACCTCCTATAAAAACCAGCATGACCAAGAAAACTGCGTATACCTTTAACATCTCTTGGGCAAGGCATCTTCTCTATAGCTTTAACTTTTGCTCTATCGACTTCAATGCCTCTTTCAGAAATTTTGTGTCCAAGAACTATACCTTCATTAACCATAAAATGGCACTTCTCCCAATTAAGAACAAGGTTTGTCTCTTCACATCTCTGCAAAACTTTATCAAGATTGTGTAGACAATTATCAAAAGAAGTCCCATAGACGGAGAAATCGTCCATGAATACTTCAACAATTTTCTCACAAAAGCCATGGAAAATGACAGACATGCATCTTTGAAAAGTTGCAGGTGCATTACATAAACCAAAAGGCATGCGTCTATAAGCATAAGTTCCATAAGGACAGGTAAAAGTTGTTTTCTCCTGGTCTTGGTGTCTGACCGCAATTTGAGAAAAATAGAATAACCATCAAGAAAACAAAAATGAGTGTTCTTAGAAAGTCTTTCTAACATTTGATCAATGAAAGGTAATGGATAATGATCTTTCTTTGTAGCCTTATTTAATTTTTGAAAATCGATGCACATTCTATAACCAACTACAACTCTTTGAGGGATTAGCTCATCATTATCATTTGTAACCACAGTAATACCTCCTTTCTTAGGAACACAATGCACAGGACTAACCCACCTACTATCAGCAATAGGGTAAATTATACCTGCTTCGAGGAGTTTGAGAACCTCATTTCTTACCACTTCCTTCATTTTCGGAATTAACCTCCGTTGATGATCAACGAAAGGTTTTGCATCAGGCTCGCGATTAATTATATGTTGACATATAGCAGGAGAAATCCCCTTAAGATCATCTAAAGTGTAGCCCATCGCGCCTCGATGTTGTCGTGGTGGGTTGCACGGCATATCCATCAGAGATGGAAAAGATTGTGGGGCAGGCGACGATGGATGCTCGCGCGGGATTGGGCAACAAGCACGCAAACACACGCTAGTTACCCAGGTTCAGGGCCCTCCTTGTGGAGGTAACACCCCTACGTCCTGCTCTTCTTGTTCTTATTGCTTGATCACAGAATCGGGCTATAATGGTGCTCCTTGAGCTGTTTCGGGTGGCAGCCGACTGGAGATCCTAGCCGGCTGGAGGTTAAAGATGATACTACGTATGCGTGTCGGACTCTTCTCTCTCTTGCTTGCATGCCTCGCGCAGGAGGCTCTAGCCCGCTTTATATAGGCAGCGGGCTAGGGTTTTGGGTTACAGGGAAGTTACAAGTTTGTCCCTATGACATCACTACTTTCTGAGCCGGCTGGAGCTTGTTGTCATGATTCGGTACAGGAGATGCTCGACAAGGGGTACTGTTCACCCAGAGCTGTCAGTTGGTGCGTCCGGCTTCAGCCCAGCCGGATGTCCGCATCCGGGTAGACGCAGGCGGCTTGCTTCATCCGGCGGGTTTCAGGCGGCACTGCGCAGCCGGCACTTGTTCAGCCGGCCCGCAGAGAACTGAAGGAATAGGCTTCTTTGGGATATCCGGGGTTCATATCGCCGACAGATGTTTCTAAAGTACTTCCAATAATCTCTCCTCTTCCTGTCCTGAAAGTTTAGAACTAACAATAACAGGATAAATTCTCTTCTCATCAATAAATGCATATTTAAGATCATCAGGGAGAGTTTTAAGTTCAAAAAAAGGATCTCCCTTAGGAGGGGTCGGCATCCCTAAGGATTCCACAGGTAAATTATGTTTAAGAATGGTTGGTTGATGGAGGAAGATATCCTCCAACTCGTTCCTTTCCTGCATAAAAACTTAACTTTCATGGTCCTCCATGAATTGCTGCAAAGGATCGTTAGGAGCAACAACAATAGCAGCAAGCTTTTCAATTTTACAGTCCTCATTAGGCAATTCTTTTTCATGACGTTGTTTAGAAAATTTGGAAAAATTAAACTCATAACTTTCACCGCCAAATTTAGTAAAAACCTTTTCCTTTTTGCAATCTATAACAACACTGCAAGTATTTAAGAAAGGTCGTCCAAATATAATTGGACGAGAATTGTCTGCAACAGAACCAAGTACTAGAAAATCAGCAGGGTATTTAGTCTTACCACATAAAACTTTAACATCTCTAACAATTCCCACCGGAGAGATAGTATCTCTATTAGCAAGTTGAATAACCACATCAATATCTTCAATTTCGCAAGTCCCAATTTCATGCATTACTTCTTGATATAGAGAAAAGGGTATTGCACTGGAACTAGCACCAATATCACACAAACCATAATACCAATGATCACCAATTTCCCTTTTTAACTTTACCTTTTAGAGGTCTAACAATGTTAGAAGCTTCCTCACAAAAGACTATATGGCCTCCTTCTACATTTTCACCTGTTAAATCCTTAACTAAAGCTACAGAAGGTTGAACTTTTAGTTGTTCATAATGTTCTTTAGCTTTCTTTCCACTTTTCTTAACAACTTTAGTGATCACAGCATGCTCTTTTACTCTAACAGGGAAAGGCAATTTCTCAACATAAGGAGCAGGCAAAATAGGATCAGGAGTGTAAACTTGTATTGCATTTTCAGTGATAGGAGTGATTTCGATTCCTTTAATTGTTTCATGGAACTTATTCCACTTTTGCTTAGGAATATCAATATAAGAGGCAAACGCATTAAAGAGATAAAAAATGATTTGAGAAGCAAGACCATATTTAGCACTAAACTCATGGAAATCAGGAGTTTCGCCAAAAGATTTAATGCATTCATATTTGCAAATTATACCTGATTCATTACCTTTATCTATTTCCCAATCTTCAGTATTGCGTTGAATTCTCTCAAGAAGATCCCATTTATAATCAATCTTCTTATTTGTGAAAGATCCAGCTGAGGAAGCATCAAGCAAGTCCTTGTCATGACGAGAAAGCCTTGCATAAAAATTTGTAACTATAATGCTTCTGGGAATATCATGAATAGGGCACTTAAGCATTAAAGCTTTCAATCTCCCCCAAGCTTGAGCAATACTTTCTCCTTTGCGAGGCCAGAAGTTATAAATAAAATTCCTGTCTTGGTGAATTTCATGCAGAGGATAAAATTTAGCATAAAAGAGAGGCACTATTTTTTCCCAATCCAATAGATGAGAATCATCCAATAGCCTATACCACTCCATAGCTTTGTCTTTCAACGACAGTGAGAATAATTTCCGCATGATTACTTCTATAGAAACACCTGCAATCTTAAACAAACCACATATTTCTCTCATAAGTAGCAAGTGATAACCAGGATGAACCGTTCCATCTCCTGCATAGCGGTTACTCATAACACGATCAACAATTCCCATAGGTATTTTAAATTAAACATTTTCAATGGGTGGAGGCCTTCTTGTTGCCACAAGAGCAGCAGAGAGGGTGTCTCCAAATGTTGATTCAAACTCAGAAGGCTCCATAATGAAGTAGAGCAACAGGTAATAATAAAAACAACACTTATAGTAAAAGTGTTCCTTACCAATTCTACTTACCAATAACGCTTTGCTCCCCGGCAATGATGCCAGAAAATAGTCTTGATGACCCACAAGTATAGGGGATCTATCGCAGTACTTTCGATAAATAAGAGTGTCGAACCCAACAAGAACTAAACGAACTACTCACAAGATATCATATGGATCATAATCAGTGGTGATGAATGAATGATGAACAATCTGGTCATAAAAGTATTTCATCGATAAAACTCAATAGCATCAACTACACAAGGCAATCAACACCGGAAAAGTGATCCCAATGAACTACAACAAGTATAACTCTAGATGCAACAGCAGAACGGAGTGGAGCTGTGGATGTGATGGTGCTGTAGGTGAGGATGATGTTGATGATGATCCCGATGAAGCCCGTGACAATGACGATGACATGGCGACAATCTCCCCTCTCCGGGAAGGAATTCCCCTGGCAGATTTCTCCCTACCGGAGAGCTTTTTCTCTCTTTGAGGTTTCCGCCCCCGTGGTGGCGGCGGAATATTTCTTCGAAGCGTTCCCCGAGATTTATAGGTCAGAGGGGTGATATACGCGAAAGGGGGGAGCCGGAGGCGACCCAGGGCCTCCTGGTGGGCCCCAGGCGCGGCCCAAGGGTAGGCCGCGGCTAGGTGCCACCTGGCGTCCTGGTGGCTCCCCTCTGGTCGCCCTTCTGGCTCCTTCCGTCATCTGGCAAAATAATAATCTCCGATTTTTTCTGGAATTTTTGGCATGTAGAGGTATAGTATCTTGACGGTGCCTTTTCCAGCTAATTCCGGGCTACGGCAGTTAAATCACCAACAATCATCAAACATGCAAAATAAGGTAAAATAACATAAGTATTGCTTTATAATATGAAATATATCCATGAATAACAACAAATTATGATATAAAAAAGTGATGCAAAATGGACGTATCATTGTGCAGCCCGTTTGGCTGCCAACAATGTTCTGGCCAGACCCGTTTTGCTGCATGCAAATTTTCAAGCCCACGCAGTTTGGTTGCATGTCTGCCTAACTGAGATGCAAAGGTGCATGTTTGGTTATGTGCTCCTAGCCTTATATTGTCACCACTTCTTCAAGTGGTGAGGTTACCAGCATAAGTGCAGCACAACAGAATAGAGACTAGCACACATGACAATCATAGCACTAAAAACAGGCAAAGTTCTTATTACTGAAAGTTCATACCGATAAGACGATGACAGTCATACGCAAAGTTCATACAGAAGAATGCAAGGCAAACTTCATGCCCTCTCCACAAGCTGGTTGAAGGGATGTTCATCACACTTCTTAAAAATCTCCGAGCCATCTGTGCTGAAGATGATCACTCGAAACATATTTGGTTGCAGCAACTTGAAGGTCAAGAAGTCGCCGATTCTGAGGTTGTGGCACATTGCAAATGCTGCCCATCCGTTGTCGATCGCTGCAGACCCATTGTGGTCGACGATGCTGACCCTCCAGTTACAGCCAGTGTTCGTCTTCAGGACGATCTCCTTAGGGAGGTCTCCTAGATGATGATGGAAGGCTGGAGGAATGGGAAGCAAGTCCAACCCAGGAGCCCGAATAACCTTGCAGAAGTGGGTTGGACAGACCTCATCATGGAAGTGCTCGACGATGACTTTCCTCCTCTTGGAACCACTGCCTTCTACAATGTTCTTGCCCTTCACTGACTGCAAAATAAATAGCGACGTCTGCAATGAGTTGTGTCTACCTCTTAATTTTGGTGGCTGTCTTGTGCTGACAGTGCTTGTACACACGATGGTGTACATCAGATCATCACAGGAACATGAAAACTACACTCAAAAGATGATCTCTTAATATCTACTGTCATGTACAAATAAGTTTCATTACTGCATAACAAGAGATACTAAGAGACACCTCTCGAATGCATAGTAGCCTCATACATGAAAGCCATCAGTGGGCAAAAAGAGTGCCTACAAGAACGTAGTGATAATACAACCATTGTCCCTGCATCTACCCTTAGGTTCTGTAGATAGTCTCCTTGCAACTATCGTGGTTAAGTTTAATCATCGGTCATCATGAAGAAAAAGAACACAACACAGTATATGTTTCACATCGATTCTCGGCCTCAGTTAGCATCAATGAAGCTGAGTTTTTAGGGTTCGGACGACCGTGCCAAGCCAATGTAGACATGAAGGTTACCTTGCTTTCTGCACGGACACCCTAAACCCTAAGACACATTTGCTAGCATCATCGCCCGCATAAAAAAAAATACTCAAATCGAACCCTATAACACAGATCGACCCCTAAATCGATGCAGATCTACTGTGCATGTCAACCTAGGCCGAAAAATCTACCACGATCTACAGATCTAGGATATAAAGTAGCTCTTAAGGGGGGTAGAACAACTTTACCGCCATGGATGAAGCCCTCGAGCAGTGCAGCCGAAGAAGATCTAACCGGCCGACCAACAAGATCCACCCCCTCCGAGGTGGGGAGCTGTGGGCGTGGCGGCGGCAGGGGAACCGCCGACGAAGAGAGGAGAGAGGAGAGAGGAGAGTGGAGAGTGGGGAAGATGGGCGGCGAGGGGATTTATGGCGCGTGTTCTCGAAGAGACGCGGCGTCTCCCGCCCAGTTTTGGCTTACGGGAGGGTGGCTCCGCGGAAACGGCCGAATCGACCGTTCCCCCAGGCCTGACCCGACACTGCTTTAAGGTTCGCGCTGTGCAACAACGCGAAGCAGCCCAGCTTACCAAACAGGCCGAAAAGGCTCTACGGGCTTGCTTGCAGTGGGCAACCAAACGCGCCCTCAGGGTTCTACCATCGTTTTTCTGGTTTTTAGGTAGTGACGGTTTTGATTGGGTAAATAAATGGGAGTGGCGTTTGTGAGCCCGGGCTCACATGCTCCCGGTACTTTTCGAAAAAATGTAAAAAATCAAAAACTTTGCAAAAAAATCGAAAAAAATCATGCACGTACCTGACCATGGTCCGCTTCGCCATGAAAAATTTCGCACCGAAATGTCATTTTCGTCCAGGACGCATACGATGAAATTTCGGTGCGAAATTTTTCATGGCGATGCGGACCATGGTCAGGTACGTGCATGATTTTTTTCGCATTTTTTTTGTAAAGTTTTCAATTTTTTTTTTGCTCCCGAAAAAATCGGGAGCAGGTGAGCCCGGGCACCATATTGAATTTCCGTAAATATAAGGGGTTGTTTTCGAGATGCTCTTACAAAGGAAAACCCTCGTTCCCCAAGAAAAAAGAGAAGCGAAAAACCCTCTCGTTATCTTTCTTCCCTCCCCTCCCGACCTCCCCTCAACTCCGGCGATGCTCCTCCTCTCCTGCCGCCCCTTCCCCTCTCCCTGCCTCCCCCTTCGCCGCCTCCTACGATGCTGCTGCACCTATTCCCCCGCCTCCTCCTCCCCTATTGCACCGTATCACCAATCCTTCGCCCGCCGCATGGCCCTCGCCGGCATCCACCCCCACCACCGCGTTGGTACGCCGCTCCCGCCGCCTCTACTCGCTACAAGTGCCTCGTTCTTTAGTGCCTCCTAGGCTCCTTACTTACCTCAGACCCCTGTTATTTCGCAGCGGTTGGGGTCTCCGGCGGGCCGGACTCCATGGCGCTGTGCGTGCTCGCGGCGGCTTGGAAGAAGGCGGCGGAGGGCGGTTCTAGGAGGAAGGCTGAGGAAGACGAATCCGTCGCCCCGGGATTCGTGGACGGGCTCCTGGGGGTCGTGGTCGACCATGGGCTGCGGCTCGAGAGCGCTGAAGAGGCGCAGCTTGTGCGTGACAGGGTGCACGGCATGGGTAAGCTAATGGCATACAACTTCTCTAAGTTATTGCTTCATATTTTTGAATGAAATCTGGTTTACAAGAACCCGCCTACATTGCAAATGAGCGTGATTAGACCGTGACACTCGGAGCCGGGCTTAGTGCCTTGGGCTGCATTTGCATAGGCCTTGAAATGTTATGTAGAATCTTGAGGTGTTACGACTCTCTTGTAGGTGTCATGTGCGAAATTGCTACATGCGAGTGGCCTAATGGGCGGCCAAATCTAGGGCATCTGCAAGAGGCGGCCCGTGAAATGAGGTATTTATGTCTGTCCTGTTTTGCCTGTTGGTGATGTCAGAAAATTTTAACCAGGTGCAAAATCTGTATTCCTGGTTATTTATATGTTGGAAACATTGTAATTAGGGTTAGTTCCGCTAGTTTTCGTTGAACACGCAACAGTGGTGGAGCCCCACCTGAAGTTCAATCCGGTATTCTACTTTTCCAATGTAATGCCTCTTGTCCCTTCTCAACGGCATCCAGATATGAAGAGAAAAAAGAAGGGTAAAAAGGGTCATTGTGCAGTTAAATTAGACATGATGAAAGCATATGACCGTGTGGAGTGGCCTTTTGTGGAGGCAATTCTGTCTAAACTTGGTTTTCCACCTAGGTTAGTGCAGATTATTATGAAGTGTGTATCTACAGTCAGATTTTCAGTTAAAGTGAATGGTGGTCTGCTCGAGCCCTTTACCCCCTCTCGTGGAATCAGACAGGGGGATCCTATGTCACCATATTTGTTCCTTGCTTGTGCAGAAGGATTGACTGCTCTGATACATCACTACAACTCAGGTTTTATTGATAGAGGCATCCGTGTGTGTAATAGATCTCCATGGATCTCTCATCTCTTATTTGCTGATGATAGCCTTATTTTCATCAATGCAAACGGTGCTAGTGCAGCCAGGCTCAATGAAATTCTGGACATTTATCATTTGGCGTCTGGGCAAAAAGTCAATAAGGAGAAGAGTGCAATTTTCTTCAGTCCTTGTACTTCTGAAACCCACAGGGAGGTAGTGAAACAACATCTGAATATACAAACTGAAGCTTTCAGTGAAAAGTATCTGGGATTACCTACTGCTGTTGGGAAGTTAACAAGTGAGGCCTTTGAGTATATTACTGAGAGTGCAAGAAGTAGTGTGAATGGATGGGCTGAAAAGAATCTCTCTTACCCAGGAAAAGAAGCTCTGTTAAAATCAGTGGTACAAGCCAAGCCGATCCATGGCATGAGTTGTTTTTTACTCTCCAAGAAGTCATGTACGAAATTCACTTCTGTTATGGGAAAATTTTGGTGGAGTGGCAATCTAGACAAAAGGTCTATGCATTGGTTATCCTGGGATAAATTGTCCGTTCCAAAAAACCAAGGAGGCATGGGTTTCCGAGATATGCAGGCTTTTAATGTAGCTTTGCTAGGAAAACAGGCATGGAGAATACTTATGAAACCTGACTCTTTGTGTTCCCAGGTTCTTCGAACTAGATATCTCCACAACCAGGATTTGATGTCTGCCACTGCTCCGCGGGCAGCATCAAAAACCTGGCGTGCGATTTTGGCAGGAAGGGAGGCTTTGAAACTGGGGGCTCTGGTCAGTCCATTTCGATCTGGGATGACAGTTGGCTCCCTAACTCTGCGTCGATGAGGCCGATGGGTCGTCTGC
Organism: Puccinellia tenuiflora; assembly: GCA_012064385.1. Taxonomy (NCBI): domain Eukaryota; kingdom Viridiplantae; phylum Streptophyta; class Magnoliopsida; order Poales; family Poaceae; genus Puccinellia; species Puccinellia tenuiflora. The sequence continues at coordinate 692,136 of QRDG01002507.1, forward strand.
GGGATACTGATCTTATCATGGTAAACGAGCTGCTGAATGCAAGCAATGAATGGAATGAGCCATTAATTCGTGATATTTTCTTTGCCCCAGATGTTGACTCCATTTTGAGTATTCCTTTGAGGAGTACGGTTGGTGATGATTGGCTGGCATGGTCTAAGGAAAAATCTGGAATTTATACAGTTCGGTCGGCTTACAAATCCTTGATGGAAGCCCGGCAGTCAGAGGAGGCCAGGATTAACAATGGAAATGTTGTGTCTTCGTCTGAAAATGATTCTGATTTATGGAAAAGGTTATGGAAACTGCCAGTAGTACCTAAGGTGCGTGTTTTTTGGTGGCGAGTTCTTCGAGGAATTCTTCCTGACTATAGGACTCTGTCACGGCGACATATAATGGATAATAGCACCTGTGCTCTGTGTAAGGCAGAATCTGAAAGTGTGATGCATGCCTTAATTGAATGCAGTCATGCAAAATTGTTTTGGGAAGCAGCAAAGGAAATTCTGTTAGTTAAACTGCCGAAGCTACACCCATTGACATGGGCAAAAGATATCCTTTGCGAGTCTTTTTTCAACCAACATGAGAGAGCTATTATAACTTCAGTCATGTATTCGATCTGGTCATCAAGAAATAATCTTACTCATGGTGAATCTGGTTTTAATCCAGCTAAAACTATGGAAATGGTGAAGGAGACCTTGCAAACCCTTGAGTTGCCAAGGGAAAAGGGTATTCCTAAACCTGCTAGGCCGGAGTGTAAGTGGCAGAGACCACCTGATGGAGTTGTGAAAATTAATTCCGATGGTGCAGTTAATGTCAAGGATAATTTGGCGGCTACTGGTGCTGTTGCACGGGAGGGGGTGGTTTTCCTTGGTGCTATGGGTAAAACTTACCGAGGTTTGTCTGATCCTCTGACTGTGGAGTCCCTTGCACTTAGAGATGCAGTTGTGTATGCTCGAGGAAGGGGTTTCAGCAGTGTTGTTTTTGAAGTTGATTCTGAAGATTTGGTTCGACTTTGGCAAAATAGAGCTAATGATCGTTCAGTGATCAAGCAGATTTTAGATGAGATTAGTGAGCTGAGTTTGTGGTTTACAAATTTTAGCTTAAGTCATGCTCGTCGCGAGGCTAACCAGGCGGCCCATTCTTGCGCGAAATATACAAGTTTACAAGATGGGTCGTTTTCCTGGGATGCTGAGCCACCTGCTTTTTTAGTTCACAGCCTTCAGGCTGATTGTAACTTGGTGTGATTTTGATGGCTGCAAGTTTTTGACGCACTCTTTTCCTTACCAGGGTACCTAAGGGGGCTGGAAGGTTTTTAATGAGGCGGCTTGCTAGCTTATATATATATTATCTTTCAAAAAAAAAAAACGGCATCCAGATATGAACATACATGTGTGCTGCAGAAGCATGAGAACTGTAGAATATTCACCACATTGGTACTGTTTTAGTACAAAACCCTATGTTGGCCAAGTAGTCTTCACCTGTGGCTTCTGATAAGACACAATGTTTTTGCTCAACATTTCATAGCTGTAACAGAATCACACAATTTATTAAGGTATATATGTAACTAAGTTTTCACAAAAAAAACTAAATTTTCTGCAGCATCGTTGACATACAGTGCTGTGGTGGCTAAGTGACCGTCCTAGCCCAGGTCATGTTTGTCCTCTTACCAAGAAAGTTTTGAAGTACTAAAGAGTGACATGGCACACACACTGACCCTTAAAATATGTAAATGTGTTAGTATACCGACGTTATGGAAATGATTGTTGTGTTCTTTGTGGAGTATTCGCTATATCCACCTAGTATAGTGTGTGCTCTTTCAATTGTCTGTGCCAGTTTATTCGCAAATGTAGAACATCTAAGTTCATTTTAATAAAGCGTCATGTAACAAGTTCTTATAAATTCAGGTACCAAAAACTATCGGACATTTGTATAAAGCAACAAATAGGAGTCTTGCTTATTGCACATCACTCTGATGACCAGGTCCGTTAAGATGAATATGTGTTCATTTTTGTTTGGATGGGAAAGATGTACGCATACTCAAGGAATTATTCTTACTAAAGAACATCAAACTTTAATGACACCAGTTGATATAGTCCAAGGCCTACAGCAGTTTCGAAATTTCTGCTTATGCCAGTCAATGTCTTTGAGGTGCTAAGGTGTCATAAGGCGATCAACCCCCACCTTGACGCCTAAGCAACGCCTAAGGCGTGTAAAATGCTAAGGCGCTGCTAGGGTGCCTTACCGCCTAAGCGTTCATACAGCGATGCCTTAAAACCATGATGCTAGCATAAATCCTTCTAGAATTTGTATATAATGAGCTAGAGTTGCTACTGTGCATTCATGTACTACTGTATCTTGATTTGCACACTTACCTTCTAAGTCAAATATACATGTATTCTTGATAGTCTTTTAGTTTCAAATTATAAGAATGATTCAATTTTTCGTGGTGATCAATGAATCTCATGTTTGATTGGAGCTTTCTAATTTTTATGATCTACAAGTCATTCGTTGCCGCTGCAGATTATATATTATCTGAATGAATTCATCTTCTAACTGCAGGCAGAGCTCTTTGTTCTGAGACTGTCTCGCAACAGCGGAGTTTTAGGGCTTGCTGGTACAGCCTTTGTGTCCCAATTGTTTGCACCTAATTTGAACTATGATGGAGATAATTTTTGTCGTTATGGAATCCTTCTTGTTCGGCCCATGCTTGAATTTTCGAAAAACGACATGTATAAGGTAAGCTTTTGATCTCATCTCATGCTGTTGGAATCAGCATTTCATTTAACCAGAGTCATAATTATTTAGAAATAATGGTCTATATTCTTATTGTAAATAGGGATACAATGAGACTTAAGCTAAATCAAACTTTAATCATGTGATCACATTTCAAAATCAATGAATTTTGTTTATTTGAAGTTGATAATTCGATGAAGCTTCTCACCTGCCCTTGGACAGAATGAAAAGCTCTAGCTTTTTACATGTCATTGGACAGATTGACAAGTTCTAGTTAGTCTTGTTGATCAAACCCATGGTCAAATTTTAGGTTAAGTAGGATTTAAAGTGTCATACGATTATGATCATAGTTGGTAATCAGATATATTTATGCCATTATTGACACACTTACGCAAATTTAGGAGGTTCAGATGTGAAGTTTACCAACTCAAGTAACATGACAGCACAAATTTAGGGGCCTACCGGCACACTTTATTCAAAAAGATCAAACTCAATTTTTTCATCTTTAGACAGATATTTTACCCAGCCTTTTATTTGCAGAGTTCATTTAGTCAGCCTATCTTGAGTGGGTTGTATTATTAGGCAGATTCTAAGGAGAACGAAGACTTCATAAGCTTTTTTTAAGAAAAAAATGGATGTGCATATCAAGTGATTTTAGCTGTCAGTTATTTTTATATGAAAAATATTATGTGGCCGTTACTAACTGGAAAATCTTTCTCCACAGATATGTCAAGGAAGTGATCATTTGTGGGTTGAAGATCCAACAAATAATAGTATGAAGTATGCTAGGAATCGAATTCGAGCATCTTTGAGATGTTTATCCACAAATGGTTTGCAGTTGCACTGACGCTGGCACTCTTGATTCGTTTTTATAGTCCTTGTGTGTTGTTCATGATCCCTTGTTTCTATTTTATCATCAAAATCATATGCCGTGTGAGGTAGATGGTTATCATCAGATGTACATCTCATTTTTGTGTCAATCAACTATACGATTGACTCGAAAGATGCAGTCCATAAAAAATTGATAGATGTTTAGAGTTTGGCTGAGCATTCATAGTTTCTTACATTTTTTACTTAGTAAATTCCATCTGGGTTTGAGTCTTATGTTACTGAGACGAACTTGATCCATTGTGCATCCACAATTGTGTAATCCCTTTGAATAGTTGAATAATAATGCTCATTGAATGGAGTTACACTATCTCTTTGAATCAGGATAAATTTGCTATGTGATTTTTAATGTCTCTTGCCTGGGTCTGATTCTGCTCCGAACACTACATCTAAATATTTTATAGTGAAGCGTGTCAGCGTCTCAGTGACACAAAAAATGGACTCTACTTGATAATCTTGCTTGGTTAGGGTGGTTATGGAATCTGTAGTTCAAACAACAACATAATCATTTCTTCATGGTGTCAAGATTCATGACAAAGTTGTCTGTGCTAAATTATACTCCTTCTGAGTCATAATATAGGTCGTTTTAGATTGTTAGCATGATAATTAAGGGAGTGAAATGAGCAAATGACATCGTTACCTTTCAATCATTTCCACATCATCTAGCTATTGAACCCACACAATCTCTCGAGCATGCAACATTATTTGCATTAGTACCATTCTAACTTCTAGTTAGAGTTGGTGTAAATTATATGGGGAGGGAGTGGAGTTATTAGATAGATGCTTCAAAATTTCAGAACACCTTAAGTTGGGAGCAGAGTTAGGAAGGCTAAAATGACTAATATCTAGATCCACCACTACTGCCTGATGTACTACCTGCTTGCAGACATGTTTCACTTATGCCTTATATTATAGAAATGCAAATATATAAATTCATCTGACAAGCGCTTTTTTATCTTCAGGTGCCTTTCAGTCAGAACTTCAGAAACTGATCTATGCATGCCGGTTGACACGAGTGTGTGTCAGCAATGCCTGCAATATGGCTATCAAGCAGTCTGTCACAATAACGGAGGTTTTGCGCTTCTTCTGTAACCGGATTTGAAGTCTCCTAGTGCGATGTGATTATTAAATTTCTTACTATTTTCCGCTTAAAATTCCTTTGTTGCGTTGCAGTATGGCTACGCTCTCATTGACCTGGAAAAACTTGACCCACAAAATGTTGATGATCTTTGTCTTTCGCAATATTTGGCATGTGTATTACAGGTACATCTTTGATTAATCATAGTTTCCTTGGATTTAGTTCTAATACGTACCATCAAAATGTTTTCCATTGAAATTTTCATTGATCAGATTGTTTGTTATTTGTAGTTTGTTTCACAGAGGCACAGGCCAATCCGTGGAAGAGCTGCTCGATTGTTCATGGACTACATCCGTAATATACCTTGCAAGGTTCTTTCTTCTTACCTATTTCAGTATCGTCTTGCAAACTTTTGGAGTGAGCCACATATGTTGATTTCTACCTTGTGCTGTTAACTGATCAAGTTCAAAACAATTATTGCTAAAGAAGCACATATGCATTGCCCAGAAAGGGTGGGCTATCAAGTAGGAAGGTTTATATTCAGCTGTTATTTTTGTTGTGAACTAGAAAAGGTGAGTTGAGACTTGTGAAAGAAGTGAGCCTGTCTCAGTCTCCCTTAAAAAAAAGTTGAGACTCGTGATCCTGGCGGGTCTATCCTATTTTATATATATATATATCTAAAGATTTAGTCCAGGTTCCATTATTTTCTGATAAAATGAATTATGCAGTGGTAGACACCGCATAATAGATTTTCTTTGAAACACTATGGGGCTCTATATATGTATTTATGCCTCTCTGGTGCATAATTAATACATCTGGTATCATAAGACCCTGTCAACTCATCAATTAATGCTTTAATCTCATGCAGGGTGCCCTCACTGTAGCTGGTTGTTACCTTTGTGCTTTTCCGAGGTCTAAAGGTACAAAAGTACTAGTCTGTTGCTCTGCTGACTCAATGGAATCATTTTCTATTGAGATGTCCTACAAGTGTTCCTATGAGGAACATCCACCACCGGTACCTGAGATTGATCATGTAGTACTTGAAGCGCAGTTATACTCTAACCAAATTCTACAGTGCTCAAGCATGCCTTTTGTGAGTTGTAAATCTTCTACTGACGTTCTGAGTAGAGCAAAGGATCTCAATATAATAGGTGATTTTTCGTTAGAAAAACTCCTTTACCTGCAAACAGAAGAACATCAGAAATTTACAACAACACCAGAACATAAACATGAAGAACAATACTTGGAGAAAGCGAGCTTTCCTGATGTGAAAGTTCTTTGCCTCTGGCCTGGTGAAACATGTCACTTTATGAGCAGGTTCTTGATTACATGGAATGCTTTGGAAGCTGTTCCGAATGGAATATGTTCGTATGACCCTCAAAAACACATATGCCAGCATTGTGCAGTGAATCAAGACGGAAGTCTTGCAGTTCGTCACATGTTTGATACCGATTGGTTGTTCCTTGCTGAAGTTTCTAGAATTCACTCAATGGAAGAGAACCAGAATGCCTCAAAAGTTTCCAGTAATAAGAAATTAAAGGATGGTGAACTCCTGAAGCACTCTGCATATTTGCAATTATCAGCAACGAAAGCTCTTGAGGTCCTGAGATCTATTCCAGCTTCTGCAAGACGAACACTGCCAGTGCTGACCAATTCTCAAGGTGACATACTAAGCATACCGGTAAGTGTCCACTCAAAATCCAAATACTTGTCTCCTTGCCTGTAATTTTGACTTGTTTCAACATATTCTGTTTTAAGAAAATCACCAATCCTTTTGATGCAGTTTTAGTGCGTGAGTGCGTGACATATATTAACTAATGCATGGAAAGTGAGACAAACTATTGCCTTTATAATGGAATGTTGGCAGCCAGTGACTTGGCCTGGAAAAGTACAGCTGTTTTTCAAGTTTTTGTGGAATCCCAGATACTTGAATTTTTGAGTGTTTTGAAGTTTGGGGTATTAGTGGTCATCATAAACTTACCAGATAAGAATTGGCCATATTTCTGAAAATTTCCCAGAGCACATAATCCGTTTACCGATCTGCAATATATTATACTGCCTCTGATCCGAAATTACTGTCAGGAATTGTATACATACTTCGTACTACCACATCACACTCTCCCCGACACTATTATTGGATTGGAAGGAGTATTATTCTGCCATCTATTACCATGTGTTACGCTAATAGAAAAGTCAGTAGCATCACAATTGAGGAAGGCCAGTATATGGTTCAGACACGTGTAGGCGGTGTGGTAACGGAGAAAAACTCTTTCCTTTAAAAGCTAAGAGATTTTCTGTTGGCTAAGAGAAAACTTGATTTTGGCATCTCTAATGGAAGGATGGCATCAGCCATTGTACATGCAGTGCATTCATGGGGTAATTTTTGTAACCGAAGCTTTACTACTCTCGTGCTAAGATTCTTCCTTTTTATTACTAGAGTATTGGCTTCCGATGCTGTCCTAGCCTGTCAATCAAAGCAGTATTTCATCCAAGAGTACCACTTGGTGGGGGCTACACTTCATATTTATGATGGATCGAGCTTTATTTGTGGCAAAAAAGAAATGTCTAAGCAATCGTCGGTAATACCTGTTCAGAAATATTTTTTATCATGTCGCTCACTCCGTCCATCATATTTGTGCTTATTCGAATCTCAATACATTGTCTTGTCAACGTATTTCAGGTGCTAAATGCCTATTGTCTGAACCTTGGCAACTCTGAGTGTGCTAAATAAATAGTTTTTGCACGCAACCATAATGTGCAAACTGATGTGGAACTTGTACTGCTATAGAGCATGTGTCTGTTCATATGGCAGAGGAAGCGCACCGCTTGGCTTGATTGTTGTAACTCGCACGTGGCATCAAGATTCCAGAAGGTGTACAACAGTACAAGAGCTACAAAAACATGCTGAGAACCTTGATTAGAATGGGAACTGTACCAAAGGACAATATCCAGTGACGGTGATGAATCACTACATCAATTAGAGGTGAAGTTTGTTTTCTCTTAAATGCAATGGATTTGATTGACAAACACTACTAAGGGTGATGAAGCTTGTAATCTGATGGTCCGTTCTCCAATGTAGGTCCGGTATCTATGGGGCCATAGCATAGCAACGTTAGCTCTAACCTTTTGTGGGCCCATGGATGCTAGCTGTTTTGGGATGAGGCCACTGAGAAGTCAGCAAGTCATTGAGGGCATTTGGCTTTGCTAACTAGCAAGCAGCATACAGGTCAGTCAAATTGTCAAAGGTAATTGGAATGGTTGAAGCTATAAAGAATTGCAGAGGAGTTAGGAGTTATTAGCCAGATTTTACTTAACTAAACGTGGACACCATAACAGCTGCAGTGTTTGGCCAACAATATTACGGTTACTGTGAGATCCTGGCTCAGGGCTTAATAGGATTGATAGGATACTCATATCAACAAGTTGCAACTTCTTTTTCGGAAGCTTATCTGAAAAGAACTCCGAGATTAAGCGTGCTTGGCCCGAAGCAATTTGTGGATGGGTGACCGACCGGGAAGTCCTTACCGGGTGCGCACAAGTGAGGACAGGCCCGGTCCGGGGGTGGGTCGGGGTGTTACAGTTACCGTGATCTGTTGTAGTGGGATATTATCTGTTGGGTTGCTCTGTGATGATCTTAGCCCATATGCATGCCCATCTCCCTGAAGCTCGAGAGTTGAGAAGTGGTAACTTTATGACCCAATATGGAAATTATGTCTTACTTCAGAAACCAGTCTTTTCGGAGTTCATAAATCAATTCGGTGTGCAAGCAATTTGCTGAGTTATGCATGTAAAAGTACCGATAAGGATTGAATGATAAATGTTGGGGTTGTAGTTTCCTTTTCTCCAATTTATTGTGCTTCATCCAGCAAACAACACTGCGATTTGGACATTGACCAAGATTTACTAGGATACTTTTTATAGCATGATGTCCAGGCATGATCATTTCCCCCCAAATGTTTCCATAACTTGTTGAATTGGAAATGCATCTCAGATTTTTGGAATCATCATCAAGAAGGCTTGGACGGCAGATTTTTGCAATCATCATTCACTGAAGGCGCATTACGAAGTACAGTATGATGGGACCTTGCAACCGGTTGGATTTATATGGCCATCGATTGCTTGCTGGATCGCTATTCCCATTTCCAACCCAATGCATCCTTCTCTACAAATCAAGCCTTAGGGGACATCTCAAGCTCAGACGAATCCTGGCCAATGTATGACTTAAATGGAGAAGGCGGATTGAAAGCATGGGTAGTGAAACATTACCGAAAGAACTCCTACGTGACACATATCCAACAATTTGTATCAGTTTGGTTATAATTGGACTAGTGTTTAACCTAAGATTAGGTGCGTAAGTCGAACAAATGTAACCCGGGCTTAATATATTATAGTCAAAATAGGCTGGACACAACTGGTAAGCTACACAAAAGATCAAAAGGGGATGGTGCAGACAGGGGTGACTAGGCCCCTTGTGGTGCGGGCGCTCGTCGATGTATTATATTGATTGATTTAATACATGGAGACGGGCCCTCATATTCATGCCCCGGGGTATAGGTGTTCATGTTGGACCGTCAATAAATTTCACTGTCGAGCTGTTCTGATTGTTGTCCTCATAAGATCGATGTGCACCTCTGATTTCTCAGGAGTGGAAACAAAGCGAGCTTTGTGGTTCAGAGCTGATATAAAGTTTACATCTCGTGTTCACGAGAAGCAACCGTGTGCGCAGACCGGACCGATGAGTGGCAGCAAACCGATCATGTGCGGTAGAGCGATGACTCTACGCTAGGAGTAGTATCATGCACCAAGCGAGTATACTAGAAAAGTGTCGTGAAGGTGGAGCTAGAAAGTGCTGATGGAGGGGCAACATTGTAAGTATCTAAATAGTCAAAAGCCTATTTAAGTGGAAAGGCGAGAAACACGTTGAACCTCCTTGGAGCTCAATGGTCCGGACACTCACCGGACGAGGCCTAGGAGGCTAGGACTTGTGTGGGCTAGGTACCAAAGAGGATCGACGAGGAATAGAGCCTCGACGCGATGATAGCGGTGATCACGTGTGGTGGCACGCATAGAACATGACAACAGACCAAGACAAACAAGCGTGGAGGGGTGATAAAGCAGTGTTGACAACTATTCCCTCCGTTCCACAATATAAGATGTTTTAGATGTTTTACATGTTGTCTAGATTCGGACTAAAAGAATGGAAAGTGAGTGGACATATACAATAAAACATGTCTAGATACATGTGGTACAAATGTGAATGTGAAAAAGGTCTAAAACATCTTATATTATGGAACGGAGGGAGTACTAGGTTTAAGTTCGTGACTGGGTATATTTAATACGAGGAGATGGACAATAGTCGGGCCATAAAGACTATAAGAAAGTAGTGGAAATATAGAATGTCAAAAAACTGGATGAGCTTATAGCTAGCCGTCCATTCTATGGTTTTCACTTTTCAACAAGCGTGTCAAAGTGCGGATGAGAAATGCAGAAATGGCGTAACATGCTATACCCGTTGGGTATTTTAATGAGTATCCAAAAAGGACAAGATACTACAAAGTTGACTCAAGATGACTAAAAAGTAATTGTGAAGTTCGTTCAACTTTCATATGGGCAGTCAACAAGAACAATAACGAGAGTTCATATAACTCATATGTGGCACCTAATAAGTGTATTGTCCACTTTCGCATAGACAATAAAAAGATGCTATGGGGGTGACAATACAAAATGTTTCGGTTACGGTGACCTTTTTTTTCGAGGTACAACAAAAAAAAAAAAAGAAAGACAAGTCTAAGGTGGGAAGACCTTAATTTCACTAGAGGATTGACTGCGATGACATTTTTTTTACAATTGTAGGTGAAGTCATGCGAAATCAAGGAAGTAGTGCATCGAAAGAATAATAAAATGTTCAAGTCCAAGGTACACAGAGAAGACATAATTAACACAGCAGAGTTTGTTAGAATTATGCCTGAATATTATTACTTGACGATGGCGATCTTGATGGTATTGGGGGTCTAAGTTCACTTGAGGGTGAGGCGCTTCTTGACGATGTTGGTCTTGGTGTTGTTGAGGATCCATGTTCGCTTGTTGACGAGGCATCTCTTGGCGATGGCGTTCTTGACGATGGCGATGTCCTTGTTCATGCTCACTCCGTGCGTGGCTTCTTGCGGTGGAGCGGTGAGAACTGCGCGAACTTGACCTTGAAGAGCGACTATGATCTCGATCGAGGAGCTTGCTCATGGAATCTTGGATTTGAGCGAAACGCTCATTGTTTTCAAGTTGCGCGGCTTGATGACGCTCCTCATAGCGGCGTAAGTTGTCGTCGATGTACCTCTTGAGCGCCTCCTCTTGCTTGCTCATGCCGGTGTCTTGTTCTTCCCTAGCCATTATAAGAAAACACAAGTGATATGTGGAATATGTGGTGGCTAATAACCGCTCTTACCTTTGGTTGATAGTATTGGACAAGTGGACTCGCCTTTCGAGACAAAGGTATCACAAGAGTAAGAGTTGGTTGATTAGCAATCCAAAAGCGACTCACACACACACTTATGAGGAGCTTAGGTATGGCAAAGTGGCAAGAAATCGAAACGAAGCAAACGATAAAGCTATTGCAAAAAGTGGAGGATAACCACAAAGATCAAGAGGCAAAAGAGACTAACCACATAATCCAAGAAACAAAGGAAACTCACACGTGGAGACAAACATGGATGGTGCGACTATGGGGATGAGCAACTTGGACCTAACGAAGACTATGTTCATGCCGCACCACCGCTCGAAGGACAACTAGCTCAAGTGTATAAGAGAGAGCATCCGATTTGCACAAGTGGACACGTTTCTCTATTGGGTATTGGAGCTTTGAGGTGGTAAGGAGGACTAGGATCACGGCTCGGCTTTTTTTTGAATCTTTTCTATTTCTCTTTTGCTTTATGCTTTTGCTCGAGCCGAATCCGCTACACGTTGATGCTCGCAAGATTATGATATACTCACTTGGTGTCACACTAGTGCAATGCTCACACTTGAAGAACTAGATCCTAGGAAAAAGTTTCGCGAAAAGGAAAGGGATGTGTCGCAAGTTATACCTTTGGTTGCGTCGAGGTGGCGAGGAAGCGACACGAAATGCACGTCGGTGAAGAAACGTGCTGGCAGTAGTACCGGCCCTCGAGTAGGGAGCGGAAATTGACTTCGGGAATCCGTCAATCCGACGAATTTTGGGCGAAATTGGCACAAGGAAACACCAAAAGAAGGTGGGGAAAGGTCTTAAGCACTAGATCCGTGGATCAAAACCACAAATCGCTCACCAAATCGAGAGAAAGAACGAAATCCATATGGGCTATTTTTTTTGTGAATTTTCGAATTTGGTATGGGAAAGAAAAATTTTGGTGGAAAAATGGCTAATAAAAGGTGGAAACACGATCCAAATCCGTGGAAACCCTTGCTCTTGATACCATATGATGTAGGGGTTGGCCCGATCTTCACGGATTTGAGGGGGAAACGGGGATGAACGCGAAGAACACGAAGAACACGAGGTGGAAATCGGGGGAAAACGTGGGCAAACAAAGAGGATAACTAGCAAAACCTGCAGAGATCTCCACCCAACAACAACCCTCACAAGAGAAGCCTTTGGATCGAAGAATCAAAGCCAATCTTACTCTTAATGAAACCGATTGCTCTTACCGGCCGGTCCACCGATCCAATAGAATCACCGCAGTGAAAGATTGGTTTGCACTACTAGAGACACCGTAGTGAAAGAGTAGCAACAACAAGATCCATCCTTAAAGAGGAACCCTAGCAAAGAGGGATGGGGAGCATGGCTCTCAAGTCTCAATTTCAGTCTATCCTAGAATGGGGAAAGGGGAGTGCTATTTATAGTCTAGTACAAAACGGGGGCAGAAACGCGGGTGTCCGGCCTGGGGGCCGGCCTAGGCCGGCTGGGAGGCCGGCTGGCGCTGAGGGGGGGGGGGGGGGGGGTTCGGCCTAGGGGCCGGCCTAGGCCGGCTGGCTCAGGTGGGTGACCGGCCTAGGCCGGCTGGGAGGCCGGCTGGCTCTGGTGGGTGGCCAGCCCGCCTAGGCCAGGCTGGAGGCCGGCCAGCCCGGCTCCGCCTCCTTCTTCATCTTCTTGGATCTTTCTCTTGGTCATCTTCTCCATCATCTTGGGCCTCCTCTTGCTCATCTTCATATGTGGGGCTACATCACATATGAGTTTGGTGACACAAGAATTTGTAATTAGAGAAGAGGTGGTTGGATAGAACAAGTATAACTTGGATAAGGCACCATGATTAGCTAAATAGACTAGATTAAATTGTTAGGATAGACAAAATATCACGCGGCGTCCATGGCAAGAGACAATCAGAGACCACTTAACCAATCGTGGCGCGCTAGTTAAGATGCTATCTGATGGGATCGACGGGCTGTTTGAGTTACTACATTGGAGGGATGTCCATAGTCAATTAGTCATGATCTACGGACACAACCATTTATACTGAATCTCGTCAACAAATCTCGATGTTATGTGTTGCTATAATTATTATCCTTGCAAGATGGGTGTGCATCTCAGATTAATACCACCTTAAACTCAAACCTAGAATGGACATACTACAAGATGTTTGAATTGTACTTCTCGAAAACGTCTTATAAAAAGGGAGCGAGTAATATATCACTCACGCAAAACTTACTTGTACCTTTCGAGCTCAATTCATTTTTATTTTTCACGCAAAATGTAATCACATAATATTTATTTTTTTCTAAAATGTCATTTTCGTTTTTTAAATACTGAGACCGTTGTAATTCATAAGCCAAAACACTACCGTACTTCACAAACGTTGGAGAGGTCTTTCGTCCACCCACCCTTGATGGGTGCCACAAAGGTATCCATGACACTTCGTGTCAGATCGATTTCGATCAAAATATGTCGTACAGTCAAATTTCTTCCGTTTCTTTGACCAAATTACCATTTTCGAAAGGCTGATTATTAAGAGAAAAGTCAAACAAAAGTTCACTGGACCCCTCCAAACGCCCCCCCCCCCCCCCCCCCCCCCCCCCCCCCCCACTAGGCAAGGCTTATCCCTCCCTCCCACCCCAACCCACGGCCGAGGCGGACGCCGGCGAGCTGCGCGGCGCCTTCTCGTCTGCCTCTCTGCCTCCGCAACCATGTCCTCCGTCCGCTTCTTCCCGTCCACCTCGCAGGCTCCCGCCGCCACCTGCCTCCTCAAACCCTCCCCAAAACCTCCCCTCCAGAGCCCCATCTCGGCCACCGCCGCCTTCCGCCGCAGCAATGCCCGGAGCATCCCGCACCTCCGCCTCAGAAGGCGGGTTCGCTCCGCACCGAAGACACCGACCGAAGCGCCGCCCGTGGGCCCCGATGGCGGCGGCGGCGGGGGAGGGGAGGGCGGTGGAGGTGGAGGGGACGGCGATGAGGAGGGGGAGAAGAAGGGGTTGCTTCCGGAGTGGCTTAACGTGACGACGGAGGACGCGAAGACGGTCATCGCGGCCATTGCCATCTCCCTCGCCTTCCGCTCTTTCGTCGCCGAGCCGCGGTTCATCCCCTCGCTCTCCATGTTCCCTACCTACGACGTCGGTGACCGCATCGTGGCCGAGAAGGTCCGTCCGTCCTTCATAACGTTAAGTTCCAAATTGTGCGCTGAGTTTCTGGTTGGAATTTGGAACTCTGATTGCTTGAGAGCCGTAGCATGTCTGATAATCCCATCTTAGTTATTGTGACTGTGGTCAAGTATTGTTGCTAAGTTTTTTTTATTAATGGTTCTTGTCATGGTTTCATTTTTGTCTCACAAATTGAAAATTAGGACATATTTTCTCCATTTTTTTCAAGAATTATTCTGGATTATGCAGGATAACATTGCTGTGATGAACAAGTGAATATGGACATACGTTTCTTTCATTAACAGTAATCTGCTAATATATGGGAGTTAATTCAGATTGTGCGCTGAGTTTCTGGCTGAAACTTGGAACTCTGATTGCTTGAGTGTTGTAGCATGTCTGATAATCCCTTCTTAGACATAAATGTTGGAAATTTATTGTGACTGGTCAAGTGTTGTCTCAAAAATTGAAGATTGGGACATACATTCTCCATTTTACTTTTTTGCATGAGCGGGTCAAGATTTATTTAGGATTATACAGGATAACATTGCTGCTGAACAAGTGAATATGGACATAAGTTTCTTTCATTAATAGTAATCTGCTAATATATGCTATTTTGAAATTATTCTTGTTGATTTCATTCCGTAATCTCACATTCAGTTTCCAGACTGCAGAAAAAAAAAGCTTTGTTAAGCTAAGTCTTAAGTATTACCCTTTGGAATATTGTAGACTAACAAGTATTAGTTTCTTTGAACTGAAAAAACAAGTATTAGTTCTGAGTGTGAAGTTCAACCAGACTTCGTATGTTTACTTCAGCCCCTTATGTTAAACTCAAAATGGATGCTTAGTTTTCCATGAAAATAGAATTGATTTTCTACAGTAGTCCAAGTTGCTGGCTTGCTGATGCACTTACTGTACTTGGAATTTCACTTTCACAAAGCTTAACATGACATTGAATACCATATAAATGCACATTGGGATACTAGGGTTCCAGGCAACGGCTGGTTTATTGTTGTAATATTGGATGGGATCTTAGCAGATGCAAATATATTATGGAAAATATGTGGCTGGTTTATTGTTGTATTATTGGATGGGATGTTAACAGATGCAAATATATTGTGGAAAATATGTGGCTGGTTTATTGTTGTATTATTGGATGGGATCTTAAGAGACGCAAATATATTATAGAAAATATGTACCCATGATTTTTTTTTTAGTTACGACTTATTATGTGTTCTGTTGTCCTATGATCTAACAGATCTAAAATTTTCAAAAAAAATTTTGGCAAGACTGAAATTTAGTTGAGTATATCAATGTAATATGACTACATAGAAAATGCCTGCAAACGGCTTGGAAGTAAGCATCTTATTCAATTGCACCAAGCTTTTAGATGATCCTTAGTCCAAAGTACGTGTGGTCATCATGACAGGATGTTCTGGCCTCTAGGGGTTTTGTAGAGCAGCACATAATGCTATCTAGGTCATCCAAATATGTAAGATAATTCTGTAGACCACTATGGCACCTTCAATCATTATGTTCTTGTTTATGTTGGATTTTTTTGATATTTTACAAACTAAGAAACATTTCTATTCACTTCATTGCATAGATTTACCAGCCAATATTTCTCAGGTTACATACTACTTTCGGAAACCTTGTGTAAATGATATCGTAATCTTCAAAAGCCCGCCAGTGCTACAGGTACTTACAAATCGTCCTCATGTGCAGCATTTCCAGATGATATACACTGTTTCCTGATATGAAATTGTCACTCTTCCTGTTCAGGAGGTCGGGTATACTGATAATGATGTTTTCATCAAAAGAATAGTTGCCAGGGCGGGCGATATTGTTGAGGTTAGTTTCAGAACCAGAAACAAACTTTTAGGTGAATACCTACATCTCTTTACTAATGTAGGTTTTATTTGCTTTCTATCCATGAGGTCATGTATGTAGTTTTTCTCCTTAAGTTTGAACAAGATAATCTAGTTAGGATGATATTTGTATCACCAGGTAACAGTTCTGGCTGCTTGTTTAATTGACCAGTTGCTTTTAGTACTCCAGTGAAGGCATTCATTACTCGAAGTTATCTTGGTTATTTTCGTTTTTCAGGTAATCGAAGTCATCTTGTGTATAAACCAAGTAACCAACAAAGTTGTACCAAGAAACTATTTGATTACTCCCAGATCTTCACACAGCCTAATTAGGATAAAACATGCTAACAGAGGAGAGTAATTTGAATAAATAGCATCAAAGAATCAGAAAGTGACCATAACCCATATGCCCAAGTATTTTCATGTCGTAGAACCAACCAGGTTTCAGGTTCCAGTTAATGCAAATTGAAAAGTGGAGCATAACTGCGTATCTGCAATCTTGAGGAGTCACATAAGAAACACAGATAAGGATGAAAAAATATAAACCTAATGCACATTTGAAGAAAGTCACCCTTGGTAGCAAAACTAAAGGGATTTTCTTTGTTATAAGTTAGTATTTATTTTAATAGCTGTGTGGGTTGTTAATTTGCTGGAAACTGTATTTTGGAGTTGTTATTTCTTATGAAATCAGCAGAAATTCTCAAAATAAAAAAAAACCTAATGTTCATTACCTGTTATGCTGCAGGTTCATAAAGGAAAACTAGTTGTGAATGGTGAGGCTAGAAATGAAGAGTTCATCCTTGAGCCACCTTCTTATGACATGAACCCAGTGGTAAAGCATTTCTTACGCTGCACATGAACGATATCTGAGAACTCTGCATAAATTATGACATCCTCTTATGACACTTTTTCTAGGAGATATTGTTGATTTATCTCACAAGCAATTTTTTCTGTGGCATGTTAGAAGGACCATTTGACCTTCCAGAGAAATTGTTCTTATTTTCTGTTACATTGATGATTGTGTTTGGGTCACGTTTGTGCTTTCCGCCTTTTCGAACAAAAAACTGGGGATGGGGGCTGTATTGTTGTACATCTATCCACTGGAGTGCCACTAAAACCTCAACCCATATTTGTAGTTCTCCTTAAATTTTGGTAAGCACACTATCTATATATTTTCTACAGCTAAAGGGAAAAAAAGTTGTATGCATCTATCTTATGTTGTATGCATGTCGTGACTATTATTTACACATAGATGAATGCTTGAACCTGAACTCTGGTTGGTTCTTGTAGGTCATGATGTTCTTTTGAGCTAGATAACCATCTTTATTCTATGTTTTCCTTGCAGCAAGTACCTGAAAATGCAGTTTTTGTAATGGGAGATAACCGAAATAATAGCTATGATTCCCATGTGTGGTAATGCTGTCAACTTCGGTCCTTCTGCAGTTTTCTATCCAAGTTACTTCTTAACTCGTTATAAAATTTTACTTAATTAGCCACGCACCACTTCTTTTCAGGGGTGCGCTTCCTGCAAAGAACATACTGGGAAGATCCATTTTCCGGTACTGGCCTCCAGGTCGGATAGGGAGCACTACCCTCGATTGCGGTGGCCCCGAAACAAAACCAGATTCACTCATTGACGTCAAGTTAACGAAGTAGAAGTTCGGTGCAAAGTTCAAGCTTCACACCAGCTCGAGTATTTATTAGATAACCATTTCCATTTCCCTAGAATTCGATAGGGGAATGTATTTGACAGCGGGTCTTCTAGAAATCAGAAAGGGGAACAGCCAAACAGATCTGTTCCTCGTGAGACTGAAATTAGGAAGGATGGTCGCAAGCATAGAAACCATTTTGTTCCAAGGTTTCTGCTTGCTTTTGCCCCTTGTTGTATGTATATGTATATTATTATGGAATTGTTTTGTCTATATTCCGTCAACTGGAATGTTCTGAATTTCGATCCTAATGAATGCAGAGAAAAGTGATTATACTGTTGATCTCCAAATTCTGTGACATCATGTGTGCCCGGCACATGATATCAGAGGTTTTGATGTGCCACTTTGCTTGCCCTTGTGCCGTTCTGACTTCCGACTGCATCCATTTCATATTGCTCACGCCTGATTAGTTTTCTTGGCCATTGGCTTCCGTTTGGCTCATGGATGGCTTATAAATTGGAAACCTGCTGCCATTTTTTTCTCGAAACCTGCCATTTGAAAGTACTTTAAATGGTACTCCAACATCTCACAATACAATATATTTTGGCGAGTTGTTGTAGCTTGCCAAAATGTCTTATATTGTGGGATGGAGGGAGTACCATCTTTTTAGCCTTGTTCTGAGAAGCGCCTCAGTTGGCTGAAAAGAATATACTGTACTGCATATTCCGGCAAAGATATCACGCGATTTACTTCGTATGCAAAATTTACGCAAGCAGCCGAGGAGCAGATAAAGGGAGGTGGATCAGCTTGGCATCGACCACAAGCTCCAGCGATTGACGACGTGCCCTTCCCTTCCCTTCCCTTCCCTTCCCGACGCACGCAGGCTATCCGGGCAATCTGCTGAAAATTCCACTGCATTGCTTGCGGCGGCACCGAACTAAATCCATATTCAACAGCGGATCATACTGCGGGAGCGCACAAGCTAGGTACGTAGCTAGCTAGCGTCTCATCTCCATCCTCTCGCACCGGCCGGCTCTGACTGTACGGCACAAGAAAACCTCCTTTAGTTCCGTGGCAATCAAAAGATGGAAACTGAAACCGTACACCACATCTATCGAGCAGCAGGAAGTTTTTTGTTTTGTTTTTTTGAATCAAAGCAGCAGGATGGTTGATATATAAGCGAAGTGGTTTTAGATTGTTCACTTTTAGCTGGAGATCATGTGCATGCCAGTGTAGTTTCGAAGCAAGATATAATGTACACGCGGGGTGGATATATACGTGTGCCGATCAGGTCGCGTGGTCATGCTCCTACGCATCTTCAAAGATGTGCCGCACGCGCAAGTCATGCGGATATGCACACGTGCAACCCTGTGATTTGGCCTGGCCTGGCCTGGCTGGTTTATTTTCCCAGTCTCGCCGCATGCACCTACACGTACACTGACGTACGCCACTCTTTCCCCAAGTCAGACCACACGTCGTACGTTATCGCTTGTGTGTATATATACCGTGTGTTCTATCATCGGCTTCGTCAGCAGCGTGTTCATCCATCGTTCGATCGAGCCATCTCCACTGCCACAACTGCGTCTGAGAGAAAACTGATTGTTCGCCGGTAATTAATTAAGCCATGGCTGGAACTTACGTGCGCACGGCGGTAGTGCTCGCACTGATCTGCTTCGTGCTGGCCACCGGCGCCGACGCCCTGGAGCCGAGCGGCTGGGTGAGGGCGCACGCCACGTTCTACGGCGGCAGCGACGCCTCCGGCACCATGGGTACGTACGTTAAAGCCGGTAGTGCTTCTACGTGCGTCGCTACTTCGCTAGCTAGCTAACGATTGAGGCCGGTGCACTTTCTGATCATACACGCAGGCGGCGCGTGCGGGTACGGGAACCTGTACGCGCAGGGGTACGGCACCCGGAGCACGGCGCTGAGCACGGCCCTCTTCGCCGGCGGCCTGGCGTGCGGGCAGTGCTACAAGCTCGTCTGCGACCGGAAGACGGACAAGACGTGGTGCAAGCCGGGGGTCTCCGTCACCGTCACCGCCACCAACTTCTGCCCGCCCAATTGGGACCTCCCGAGCGACATGGGCGGCTGGTGCAACCCGCCGCGGCCGCACTTCGACATGGCGCAGCCGGCCTGGGAGAAGATCGGCGTCTACCGCGGCGGGATCATCCCGGTCATCTACCAGCGGGTGCCCTGCGTGAAGAAGGGCGGCGTGCGGTTCACCGTCAGCGGCCACGACTACTTCCAGCTCGTGCTGCCGACCAACGTGGCGGCGGCGGGGTCGGTCAGGGCCATGGACGTCCTGGGGTCCAAGTCCAAGGCCGGGGAATGGATGGCCATGGCGCACAACTGGGGCGCCAACTGGCACTCGCTGAAGTACCTCAACGGCCAGGCGCTGTCGTTCAGGGTCACCATCACCGACGGCCAGACGCTCGTCTTCTCCAACGTCGTGCGCGCCAGCTGGAGGTTCGGCCAGACGTTTGCGAGCAACCTGCAGTTCAAGTGACCAACGTTCCATCGTCTTCCTTCACGGGGACAAGATTAGCAGCTTATGCGTCTGAATTATTTGCAACTAATTAAGATGTTACAGTTTGGGTAATTTGTTAAGATGTATGAACACTGGGCTTGCATGTGTGATGTACATAAAGAGACGAATTTCTCCAGGTATTATATGTTTTGTGAGGATTCGACTGAGTTAAGTTTTATGACACTAGTATTATTCATACTTTCTCCATCCTAAAATAATTGACTTTTTGATGCGCATGTACATATATATGCGTTTTACTAGGTAAATTCACTTATGTTAGGTATCTGATCTAAATTGATATTAAATATTTTTTAGGCGGAGGGCGTATTAATTAGGCGGTGCTGATTCGAGTGAGTGTAAGATCATCACAGGGTGTATGCATGCTAGAAAAACAACTCTGATATAGTCGCCATTACATGCATGAACTTAACAAGATCACATAAGAATGTAAGCTGCAAAATCATTTCGTTTATGACTAATCACTAGAGATTTGGGGGTAGATTGTTCCGGTTAACCGCTTTGTTTATGTAAAAAGGACTGCTCAGCTCGACTTTTCTTTCTTAAAGTACAATCAAAAGCCAGCTAAAAAAAAGTACAATCCAAATACCCTGCAAAGAAAGTCAAGACGTCAGGCGAGGTGCCAACGTGACATATCTAGTCTAGCTTGAACAGTACGTGACGATTGTTTGACTCCGCGGCCGGAAGCAACGCATATAGTTGGTGCCTTGATGGTTTACTAAGGCGTTGACAACTTTTCGTAGTTGCACTAACGCTAGCTCGTTGTTCTTGCTACGCGCGTACACGTGACCTAGGCCCTAGCTAGGTCACCCCTCACCCGCTTGTGCGATTCCTTCATATGTGGCGGCGACCCCTACCACAGGCGGAGCCAGAAAAAATGTATCGGGGGCCAAAGCATAAGTTACAATAATTAGGGGGGCCAAGAGGAAGAATACGTAGTCTTTACCATAGAACAACAAGGGACCTAGACGCAAATATAAAGTCTAGGGGGGGGGGGAGGCCCCTGCTGGTCCCCTGCCTCCGCCACTGACCGCCACCCCCTCGCTGCCTCAGATTGAGATGCGGCGACTCCTTTTTTTTTTTAGGAAGAGATGCGGTGATTTTACTGAGTGAAGTCACAAAAGAACAGTTAGGTGACTTAACCCCTTTTCTGACCGTCCGATCGAGAACCGACAGTCAGATGAATAAACAGTCCACGTGTTATAGGAACAATCTAATAACATTGTCTTTTTATTTTCTTTTTTAAAGCTTTGCCTAGAAGTCGTATATTTTCTCCCTGTTGCTATCTTTTATCATAGGGTTAGTGATAGACTGGTGTGCAGGTAACACCGTAACAATAAGGCACGTGCCCTAGGATTTGTTTACTTTGTATCTTTCTGAACTATACAGTAAAAAGGTTGTGTGTATCGTTTCGATGCAGAGGTCAGGGTTTCGTTCCCCTTTTCGGAAAAAAGAAACAATCTACGTAACATTTGCTACAAGTTTTTCCTACGATGCATCTGCTATAGGATCATCTACAGTCCATGTATTACGGTACTTAATCTTGGATGTCCATTTCTAGTCCAAGGATAAAGTCACCAATTATTCATTGGTGACTTCACTCTATAAGAGTCATTGGATCTCAGCCCCCACCCTCCTTCTAACACACAAAAACCTTTTTTTGTAAGTGCTCCCTACTTTGGGTACTCTCATTTCTTGGTGGACGCTCCAATCATTCCCTAAATAACCCCATATTCTTACCGCTTTATACATTTTTATTTCTCTTTTATCATTAGAGAAGTGCTTTTACAGTATATCAACTAATTTTGGACTGTTTATTTTTGTGCCCCAACGATTCTGATACACGATACTAGACAAGGATTAGTGTAGTATATTCAGCCACTATGGGTGGGTAGTTCACTGTTATAAATCCCGCAACTAGATTTCCATAAAAAAAAATGAAGGGTAGAATTGGAATTTTGCATGCGTCAGCCGCATTCATCCCTCCCTCCACCCGCACTCATGTATCAACCTCCCAATCAACAATGACCCATGGTGGGTTTTGCTCCCAAGGACACGCACCCACCACCCACAAAGCTTAGGGTCCTTTTATAGAGGGGCTCAAAACTAGCCACTTTTGTGCCGAAAACATACACCTGGATCGAGTCTATGCTCCAAAAGGTCTAGAGGCTATGGGTCAGCTGTCGGTGACCGATGAACTTGGGCTGGAAAAGCGTACCTTCTGTGCCCCTCGGTGTTGGCCCGTAGACTCTGGGACGAACCCGAGAGTGACAAAAGTAGGAGGGGCGGTCTTTGATTTGGTCATCACCCACGATTGGAGAACTGATGGGGAAAGGGTTGTCAGGGACTTTAGGCCATGCCCCAAACACTCTGGGACGAACCTGAGAGCAGCCAGAAAAAGTCCGAGAAGCTCCATCTGAAAAACAACCTGATAGTCAGGATCAAGTTATGATCCTAAAGTTTTGGCCGGATCTTTCATAGCGAGAGAACCAGATAGCCATTCTTCCAATCACGGGTTTGATCCATGCACCCTAAAGATGAGGAACAATTCCAATCTTTCTAGCAATTTGACAAATGACAAACCGCACCCGTAACATGTAGATAAACAACACGCCTCACACCACGACACGGAAATTCTTTATCACACAACAACCTTCACGCAAGCATCACTTTATTTGATAAACAGCAACACCGTCGCCGAAGGGATGACACAACTGGAAACACAATTTTGAAACACTAAAATTCAACCTCCCCTAATGTTGAGACACCCCCTTTGTTTATATAGGATGAAGGGGCAGGGATCAGCCTAAGACAAAAATAAAAACAAACCTATGGCCCACAACATGACCCGAAACACGAAATAAGTCAGAATCAATACCTAAACTGACGACATACAACATGAAAACCCCCGCAATATTTGGGCTATGTCCGGGGCGGAGCTGTACTGAAATTCGGCTTCAACTCCTCCTTCTCTGGTTGAGCCTCAGACTTATAATTGCATATCGTTGGTCATCCTGGCGTGCTAACCTTCAATAGGATGCCCTCCTCATGAAATTTCTAATTTAGATTCCTCATCGTCCTTTATGGGTATTGTGTATACTCCTTTATGGGTATGTTTAATCTGTATTCACTTGGATCCCTTTTCTTTTGTTGACCTCCCGTGGAACGGTCTGTTTGCTCACGTATTCACATTCGATTATTAAGCCTTTATTCATAGTTGATTGCACATCGTTTGGCAGGCAAATCTGTGGCAAGATACCCCTCTATGCGGAAAGCTATACATACTATTGACCGTGCATACTTTCTCCGAGATACATTGCATCATTTCCTAATACTATCATGTAATTAGACAAACATAAAAAAATGGTGAAAATTAACAACAACTTCTATATCCATTTGAACATAACCATGTTGGATTCGGTTTGATCAACCATGACAAGTTGGACAAAAGTAGCGATTCAAAGCCAAACATGCCAGCGGTTTCAGCATTGACAAAAGGAGCAATTCCACTTATTTTTGTACATTTTCTCCGTTTTGTTCCCTTAACCCCACAGATTACCATCAAGACCAACAAAAACCCACTCATCAAACACATCAAAATCTACTCATGATATCAAAAGCAAAAGAACATGTCCAAAACGCCAAGAGACGATGACGATACACAAAGAGCCGGCCTAAATGTTGTCAAAAAAGAACAGGTCCGACAGCACCGACTCTTCCTCCTGGCCTCCGGCAGGAGCCACCACTTCATCGTAGTCCCACACCATGGAGCTCCACAAATCATCGTTGGCCAAGCTCTCATCCAGCCCCACCAGGTCCCACTCCATGCCTTTGTCACCCAGTACCACCTGGCCCATAGTAGCCCCTAACGGCCCGCTGGCGTCTCCAGGGTGGCCCAAGTCCATGGCCTTAATGGCAAGCTCTTCCTGGCCCGCCGGTCCGCTCTCGCTCTCATTGCAACGCTCGTCGTGGTGGTCCAGCTCCATGACCTTGAGCTCGTCATGGTCCACAGCCTTGGGCGGTGGCTCACTGTCGCCCACGTTGATCGACGCGTCTAGCTTCAGACCGTCCAGATCTGGGCTCGGCTGGCCCTTAAGCCCACTGACCATCTCCTCACACAGGCTCAGGGCCCCCTCCTCGAGCCCGTCAGATGTCACGCCGCTAGCGCAGCCATGCGCTTGCTCCTCGCCGGCGGCAGTGCTTGGATCATGGCTGCTACCGCTTGGTGTCGAGATGCCATTCGTGCTTTTCTTACGCTCCGTTTCTGCGGCAGCAGCAGCAGACTTGTTCTTGGCCTTCTTCCCGGCTGCAGCTTTCTTCTTCGATTTTCCTTTTCCATTGGCCTTGGTGGTGTCGGCAATGGCGGCGTCACGGCTGGCCCGGCCGCCCCTCCGCTTGCCGCCGCCGGGCAGCTTGCTGAGGTCGACGTCGACGACCACGGCGCCGTCGTGCGCCCTCCTGCTGAGGTGGGAGTTCCAGTGGTTCTTGATCTCGTTGTCCGTCCGGCCGGGCAAGTGGCCGGCGATCAGGGACCACCTGTAGCGGAGCGAATCAGTGAAACAGAAGATTAAATTACAGAGCGATGCTGCACAGGAACATGGAAACATACAGCTTTTACAGGTTATGGCACGGCACCCATGGCAGTGCAGCATCGGTCAGTGCAGTGCATGGCTGGAATCTCTCGCTGGCAGTCGCGGGGGTAATGGCGGTCAGGCCACATGGCGATTCAATACGATTGCCGGAACCCAACCACCGTACTAGTTCTGCAGCTAGCACAAGCGCGAGCGCGACATTGTTGAAAAAGCCTCTCTCTCTCTCTCTCTCTCGGATGAACATGCATGTACCGACACAGATGGTATAAAGCGCTGCAACATCTGCATCCGCTTGCATTGGCAGCAGCATTGCTTGCTTGATCAGATCAGATTCGGACATATACAAGCTGCTACTGTGATAGTTTGTGTTCCATCCATTCATGATCACATTTCGTTTGCTCCATCCACAGAATCAGCACAAGTCTTGTGCGTTCACAGGGAGGACGGTACAAGACAGAGGTCTCCCTCCCACGCTTCACGTGAGCAACGAGGAACACGCAGCTCCACGTGCACCTGAAAAGAGCGGTGCGCTTGCGACAAGGGGATACCGGAGAGGGAGACGGGACCGGGAAGAAATAATAATGGGGCTGATAGACCTCACTGTCAGTGGATTTTAAGACTCAGAGAGGCGCTGCCGTTGGCTACTTGTACATAACCAGGGGCAGCATCAGAGAAATAAATGGAGAGCCATGCCTGATGCCTCTGTCTCTGTCTGTCTCTCCATCTCGTGGGTTGCGGCATGCTGTGCCCACGAGCGCAACGAGGAATGATAAAGAAATGGTAGTATCACTGGATCTTTGTACGCTAAGCAAGACGACAACAGACTGAGATATGGGTGGCGGGTGACATGGCTGGGCCGGCCTTTTTCTTTCCTTGGGATGGAAATCATCAAAATTGCACAAGCATTCAACGATTGGGGTCATAGTGTCATACTCGTAGTAAGAAACTCGGAAATCCATTTCAGGTCATGGGTGCAGCTAACACTGCCCAAAAAACCATTTTTCAAATATCAAAAAATCCCAAAAATAAATCTAGACATACTTCAACATATTTCATGTTAGCATAAAAAAATCCGCGGTGAAAAGACTTTTTTGCGACCTGTGCAAAAAAGACAAATTCGAAGCGCTACAAAAGGCTTTATACGAAACATGTTTTTGTCTTTTTTGCACAGGTCACAAAAAATGTCTTTTCACATCGAAATTTTTTATGCTAACACAAAAAATGATGTCGATGCATATCCGAATTTTTTTCGAAATTTTTTGACACTTTGAAAAAAAATTAAAAATGTTTTACCCCAGCAGTTGCAGCAAACTATGCTACTGAGAAAAGTTACAGTAAAACTACACCCAGTGATCTGTGCTCTGTGCAACATAATAAGTATACTCAAAAGTTGTAATTCTCTTATTAACTTTTTCTGAACAGTCCTAGTTCCTTCCCAATTGTTGGAGTTTTGTGAAGTTTTCACTATTTTCGATACGACCGAGGAGCCTACAGCTAAAACAAAAAAAAAAAGGCTGCTCTAAAGCCTTGTTTTGTAGCGTTTTGTCTCCTGTACTCCCTTTCTGATACGTTTCAACGGAGAGAAAAAACCATTTAAAACAGAGCGACTTGTTTGTTTGGGCATATATACCGGAAACACATGATTAACTCGTGGAGCTCGTTTCCCCGCAAGAGAAATTAGAGGTTCTCTGCGGCCGGTGCTACCAACAGAGTGCACAATGCCGAAATCCAACGGAACAGCTCGCAGCGGCAAGCAGATAGTAAAACGGCTTGGGGCATCGAATCGAACAAGTACCCTACCTGTTGCCAAGGGTGGCGTGGAGCTTGATGATCATCTCCTCCTCCTCCTCCGAGATGTTGCCCCTCTTTAGATCCTCCCGCAGGTAGTTTATCCATCGCAGCCGGCAGCTCTTCCCACACCTCAGCAGCCCTGTTGAGATCGATTCCATATTACATAGCAAAATCGATTAGAAATCAGGAGGTTTTCGACTCGGAAACTGAAGGCAAGCTGATCTACTTTCTTTGCCATACATACCAGCATTCTTCGGCAGCGATCTCCAGGCCCCTTCCCCGTGCTCCCTGATGTATTTGGCTAGGATGTCGTCCTCCTCCCTCGTCCATCTCCCCCTCTTCAACCCCACCTTCTCACAGCACGGCGCCCTCCCCATGCGGAGAGACAGAGAAGGACGAGAGGTAGAAGATGAAGGACAAGGATGGCCAAGGCGGCTGGCTGACTTCTAGCGGCCACTGTAGAGAGAGTGTGCCTCCCGGGATGGGTGGAGAAAAAAGGTTGAGTTTGGGAGGTTAAATATATTGGGAACTGGAGACGCCGATCGCTATCTCGAAATTACTTCTGGGGAGACTTCACTGGGGACGCGTAACAGCACGAGCGGTGGTGGGCGCTACACGCGCTGGGACGGGGTCGTCGGGGGGCTCCAGCCCTTACGTGCACCCCACGAGCTCCACGCGCGTCGAGCTGGCCATGCAGATTGTGCAATTTGCAGAGGGGTTGCTTTCATGCATTAGTGATGGCGAAGACAGTGATCTGGTTCACAGATGTTTCTAGTAAAAATATATTTTGCACCAATGTGTAAAATGCACACATAAACACACATGAGATAAACTGCAATTCAAAAGCCCAAGCTGTAATTTGCAGAGGGTTGCTGTCTTGCCTATTCATGGCGAAGACAGTGATCTGTTTCACAGATGATTCTAGTAACAAAAATTGCACCAATGTACAATGCACACAAAAAAATACATAAGAAAATAAACTGCAATTCAGCGACAGAAACCGTAATTTAATCTGTGGTTTGGGCATTCAGATAGGAAGTGGTTGTGGATTTGACTTGTCTTAACTATGATAATTGTCTTCCTTGATCTTGCATTTGGACGGAAAAAATGGTGCGTCCCTAGTCCCCGCGGGCAACGGGCGAATCCTAGCTCACCTCTCCCTACACCTCCTCCTCATCCCCCGTTGGCACTGGCGAGTGTCGTCGGACAAAACCCGCATCGTGCCGGTGGCGGCTCGATTAACCTTACCCATGCGTTTGGAGGGAGGTGCGGGGTCTCCTGCTAGGCGGCCGTGCGAGGCGGTGCAAGCTAGGGTCGGGCGGCGACGATGGGCAGCAATGCAGGGCAACATGAGGTAGCCCAGCCCCATATATGGCCCCGTCTAGGCCTGATCAGGGTCACAAGGGTCCTGGATGAAGCGGGCCTTCGTCGATTTTTTCTCAGTACCCTAAGCACTTTTTCGGATAAGATGTGGTCTGGGCGTCAGATCTGGGGCAGGTGGGCCGAGATCTGGCGGTCGTCGATCCTGCAGATCTGTATTGGGTGCTTCGAGGTGTGACTTGCGAGTGGCATGGAGTCATCGTGCCTGTTGTATGTGTTACACCCCTGTTACCTATGGGTGTCGTTACCCTCTTGGGGGGCGCCGTTGTGGTTACATTCCCCTCGCCAGCGCTCCAAGTGATAACCAATGACTGGCCCGGTCTCGATGACGGCGACGCACTACATTGTCACTCTCTTGGAAGCACTGTCGTGGTGTTTCGGTACATCTCCGTCATGCTTCGATGTCATCGGTGGGAAAACTTGGTGAAAGAACATTTCCTAACCCCTATTAGTTTTGTGTGTTAGTTAACAACACTAATGATTATCTAATATGATGCTAAGTGTTGCAGGATTATTGACATATTTTTCCCTAGCATCATTCACCAAAAAGTGAAGAAATGGCAAAGTTTTCTTGCTGCAGGAAATTTCCTGGCCGGAGTCTCCGGCCCCTGGAGTTTCCTGCCCTTCGCCAGTTTGTGTGGTGCGCCTCTGGTGTCTGTCCGGAGGGTGCCCGGAGGAAGCCCGGAGTCTCCGGCCAGCCCAGCGTCCTCGACAAGTCTCCGCCCGGGTGCGGAGTATCCGGCTGCACCGGAGTCTCCGGTCCCCCTGACCGGAGTCTCCGGCCCTTCGATCAAGCGTGCAAGGTGTGGGGAGCCTCTGGTGCCAGTCCGGAGGAACCCCGGAAGGAGACCGGAGTCTCCGGCCTACACCGGAGTCTCCGGTCCCCCTGACCGGAGTCTCCGGCCCTTCGATCAAGCGTGCAAGGTGTGGGGAGCCTCTGGTGCCAGTCCGGAGGAACCCCGGAAGGAGACCGGAGTCTCCGGCCTGCACCGGAGTCGGGCCGGAGTCTCCGGAATAAGTGATCCCCAACGGCTATAATTTGCAGAGGGGTATAAATACCCCTCCACCTACCTCAGACCAGCCAGCTCGTCCAGCATTTATGAACCCTAATATTTGAGAGCTCAAAATCACAAGATCTCCCAATTCCTCCGTCCAAACGCGTTGATCTTCGGAGGATAGAAGGAGAAGACCCGGATCTACATCTTCACCAAGCCGTTCTTCATTTCCCCCTCGTTCACTCAAGGATTCTTGTTTCTAGGGTTAGCTTTATGTTACTCTAGATTCTTGTGCTCATTTGTTGTTGTATTTGTGACAGTGTTGTTGATTTGGGAGCCCCCAATTCAGTTGTGGGTGTGTGCCCCAAGAACCGTGTAAGGGCTCCGGATTCCTCCTTGAAGGACTCCGAATAGTGGGAGGTGAACCAAGCCTTTGTGGCAAAGTTCATCGGAGAATAGGGTGAGGCCTTCGTGGCGTTGAGTAGGCCTTTGTAGCGAACTCACACCCCTCCAACGAGACGTACTCCCTTAACAAGGAGGAACTCGGGAATACACCCTTGTCTCCGCATGCTTCCCCTTTCGGTTACCTCTTCCCCTTTGTAGCCTTTACTTGTATCGTTAATTGCCTAGTTGTTTAGCTTCTTCTCATATAGGTAAATTCACCGTAGTTGCATATCTAGATAATTTACCTTTGTGTTAAGCCTTAAATTGAAAAAGATTAAAAATTGGTGTAGCACCTATTCACCCCCCCCCCCCCCTCTAGGTGCCCATACGATCCTTTCAATTGGTATCAGAGCCTCGGCTCTTAAGTTAGGCTTTACCGCCTAAGAGAGTATGGGTGAAGGTGATGGTGTTACGGGTGGTAGCACTCCCCCGGTGTCCATGGATGATCTCAAGAATTTGGAAACAAGCTTGACATCATCCATGAACACTCAAATGGAGGAGTTGCGTGCCATGATGAGGCAACTCTTGAATGGCAACAAGCCACCCGCCGCACCATCCCTAGAGGCTAATGCTTCCGCCGCGCAAAGTGGGGAGGGCGAACAACAAACTACTGAATCCCCTCCTAAAATTGATGGTGGGAAGAAACCGGAGTACCATGGAGTTCCATTCGCGTACTCGGTCGACCCACCTATCCCGCATTATCATATAAACAATAGGGGTGATCCACCTAAGTTTAATCCATCTTGTTTTACTAATTGGCAATTTATGATGAAATCTCATATCAAGAGTGCTTCGAGCGAGCTATGGAGAATCATTCAAGTTGGGTTCAAGGCCGTTGATCCGAACAACATGACAAGAAGAGAAGTTGTGGATGGTCAACTCAATGACTTGGCTCTCAACATAATTCACACCGCCGTGGGAGAAAAGCACATGTCTCTCATTGAGATGGCCACCACCGCCAAAGAAGCTTGGGATATTCTCACTCAAGAGTTTGTCGGTAATGAGAGCATGCAAAGGAATAGATTTGAAGCGTTGAGCAACCAAGCCGAGGGCTTTTTCATGGTAGAGGGTGAAGATCATATGAAGAAATGTATTGAAGACTCAAGACCCTTGCCACTCAATTTCGTGCTCTTGGTGCAACCTATATGGATGATGCTTGGATCAAGAGGAAGTATGTGAGCGCCCTTTGGCCGTTTGAATCCACCGACTTGAAGAGCCTCCAAGGAATACACAATTACCACCTCATGTCATCTAACAAGGTCATGCAAGAGATGGCGGCATACAAGGTGGCCGCCAAGAACGCCGAAGATGCTCGAGCCCGGGCCATCGGAATGCATAGAGGAACTTCACTTGCTTTGAAGGCCAAGGTTGTAGAGCAAGACGATGATGGTGAGGCTCAAGAAGATGTGTCACATTGGGATCCCAAAGAGCTTCAAGATACCCTCAAGGACTATGCGGCTCTCACATCTAAGGTCTTTTGGAAGAGTCCATCCAAGTCAAGGGATTTCGTCAACAAGGCAAGTGGAAGGAAGGAGGGTGGCCAAAGAGTTCGTTCTTGCTACAATTGCTGTCGTGGGGCTACCTTTCGGGTACCCCACGGTGGTGGTACCTGGGTCACGCCAAGGGAAGCCCATGAAGTGTACCGTGTGGCCCAAGTAGCTGGTTAGGCCGGTGATAGCTCTCCTTATCCTGTAATGTGCAATCCGCACCGTCCACCCTGAAACCTGGCCTGTGATATAAAGGCCAGGAGGGTGCGCCACCTAGGTGAAGAAACACACAAGTAAACCCTAGCGAGATTGCCATCTCGCCATTGTAGCCACCTCGATAATACCAGACAAGCAGGAGTAGGTCTTTACCTCATCTCGAGGGGCCGAACCTGGGTAAACTCGCCCCCTGTTAGCCGTCGTAATCACCAGCGTTCCTACTCTCTCCCCCCTCAATCAACCCGGGGTACACAACCTTGGGATTTGCCGAGTCCACACCTCGTCAATTGGCGCCGTCTGTGGGAAGAACAGATCGTTGGAGTCATGGTTGCGCCGGCCTCATCTGCAATGAAGAACGGCATCAGCGCCAGGGAGTCGATCTACACCGGCTTCCTCGAGTTCGTCCAGCACTCGCCGGCGGATTTCCCGGCGTACGCTGAGCTGCAGCAGAGCACGTGGATTACCTTCGGTAGTCTGCGTTATCTGGTGGACAGTCGTGGAACGCTCCGGCCCACGCTGGCCACGCTGCGCGCGACGGATGCGCCTGCATCTACATCGACTGCGCCGACCGCGGCTTCACCCGCCGCGAAGATCGCATCTACTGCGGCCACGGCGATCGCGTCATCGACTGCCGTGAAGATCGCGTCCACTTCGACTGCGTCGGCACCATCTACGACCGCGTCAACGGCGACTGCGGTGACCACACCCACGGTTACCAGAAAAATCGCATCTACTGCAACCCTGGCGCGGAACAAGTCTACTCCGACCTTCTTGTCCGCGCCCCGGACGAAGCCAAAATCTACGCCGATTTCGACTACGCCAACCGCGCCTCCGCATCGCGGAGTCGCCAGTAGCAGTGACCGTGGCACCCGCCACGTTGCTGTGATCTTCGACTCTGAGCATAGCTCGGACGAAGGAAGCAGGACTGGGAGCATCAGCCCCACTCGACGGGTTTACCCCACGCAAGTTTATATGGCCAGCCCAGCACGATCCAACGGCGGGGAACCCCTATACCCGCTGGAGGTGACCATGCCGGACAGGGTGACAAGACTCACCATCACTCGGGAGATGGCGATCAAGGCCATGAAGCACGTGGACGAAGGCACGTTCCCTTCACCAGATGAACCCCGAGAAGACCAACTGGCGGTCCAATACTTGCTTTGGAAGGAGTCCGAGCGAGTCCGCCAAGAGAAGGCCGATCTGATTCGGCGCAAAGAATTAGCCGACGCGTCGAGTGCCAGGAGGGCAGCACACTCGTTCATGGCCGGATCGGAAGGAAGTCACACAAGGAGGACGTCACAGGGCTCGCATGCCACGGGTGCCAGAGGCTGATCGCGTCCACCTGCACTCGCAATCTGGAGTCGTCATTCATGACGGAGGATGCGGACGGAATCCCCGTCCCCAAGACACCCGCTTCGGCCCTCATGGCAGTCGAAACCTACCTGCGACTAACACAGCCGCCGGAGGGTGACGCCCACGCCCGCCTTCATAGGCGACAAATTCAATCCCTCAGGGAAGTCGAGGAAGTCCTGGCAAAGTCAGCACCAGCAGAAAGGGTGCACGAGAATCGAGGCCGCCGCGATCGTGAACCCGCACCACTTGCAGACCCAGCCCCAATTCGACTGCGACAGCCGCAGCCAGGCGAAGATGTCCGTAACGTCGTCACACAGAGAAGGGTGGACCGCAGTCGACGGATGCGAGCGGCGAGTGCACAAGCCAACGACTACGACGACGACGACTTCGAGCCACGCGGAGCCGCATGTTTCAGCTTCAACATCCGTGACACGAAGATGCCCAAAGGCTTCAAGCTAACAGCGGAGACACCCAAGTATGACGGGAAGCAAGACCCAAGGGACTGGCTGGAAGACTACCTCATCGCGTGCAGCTGTCAGGGTGGTACTTCGACTACTGCCATGCAGTACATCCAGTTGATGCTCACAGGATCTGCACGCGGGTGGCTCAACACTCAGCCCAGGGACGCTTTCAGCACCTGGGACGAGTTCAGGAACGCCTTCGTGAAGAGCTTTCTGGGGACATACGCGAGGCCAACAACCCTCATTGAGCTCCAGGCGTGCAAGCAAGGTCGAGACGAGCCACTCCGTTCGTACATCCAGCGGTGGACTTTGCTTCGCAACACCATGGACGGAGCCACCTCAGAAGACAGGGTAATGGACGCATTCATGCACGGCGTTTACCGCCGCGACCTCCGTGAGGAGTTTGGTAGGCTTAGGCCGAGGAACATGATCGAGCTCATGCAGATAGCCAACCAGTGGGCAGATGGAGAAGACTCTGTCCTGATGCACCACGATCGCCGAGGCAAGAAGCAGGACCTAGCAACTGGCGAGAAGGGCGCCTGAAGAAGAAGCCGCGTTACGTCGGCAACGACTCGATCGAGTTAGTAGCGGCGGGATTCGAAACCCCCCGTGAGAGTGAAAGACAGTACAACCAGGGCGGTGGCAGCGGCTACCATGGAGATGGAAGTCGCAAGCGCGAGTGGCGGAGACGCCCACTGACTGAAGAAGAAGAGTTAGAGCAATCCTGCAAGCATCATATGTTTAGGGACCCAGAAACAGGCAAGTGGGGATCCCGCCACCTATTGAAGGATTGCAGAAAGGCGCGCAAGATATACAGGGCGTTTGCGCGAATAGTCCCTCAGAACGGACAGCATGATAATCAAGCAGCACCCGTGGCACAGCCAGCCGCACAGCTGGCCCTCCAGGCGCCACCTCCTCCTCCAGTCGCCAACCCAGCGCAGGCAGCGCTGGCCTTCTACCCGCAGCAACAACAGCAACCGCAGCCACAGCCGCAGGATCCTGCTAACGTGTTCCCGGCAGCACGTGGGCAGATTAACATGATACAGAAGGGACGTCCTTCCAACAGGACCCAGAAAATCATCACCCGCCAGGTCTACCAAGCACTCACCAATCCACCTGCAGTACCCGATTACCTGAGAGGCTCAGAAACAGCGATCACTTTCTCCAGAGCGGACCACCCGCGGCGATACCACGACCCGGGCACGCTGCTCTGGTAGTCGAAGCTCAGATCGGGGAGTACACCTTGAAGAAGGTGTTCATGGATGGAGGCAGCGGTATCAATATCATCTTCGCCGACACCCTAAGAAGGATGAACAGGTCAACATCCAACCTAACGCCATCAGCAAACACCTTCACGGTATAGTACCAGGGCAAGCAGTCACGCCCATGGGAACAATTACACTCGAGGTTATATTCGGCACACCCGAAAACTTCCAGCGAGAGGCGATCGACTTCGAGGTAGTCGACTGGAAGTCGCAATATCACGCCATACTGGGTCGTCCGGCCTTTGCCAGATTCATGGCAGTACCCCACTACGCTTACCTCATGCTCAAGATGCCAGGACCTAAGGGCGTCATCACGGTGAAAGGCGACTTCGACCGGTCTGATAGCTGCGACCGCGAGTTCAGCAGGATTTCTGAGTTCTTCGGGATGGACGAGCACCTGGAGATGATGGCAGTCGACAACGACAAAACTCTGTTTCCACCACGGAAGAAATCATCCAAGGAATCTGCATTCAACACAAGCGACGACACAAGGGCCCATCAGGTACACCCGACGGACGCCGACAAGACGGTCAGGGTGTCATCAAGCCTGACTAGCGCATAGGAAAGCGCGCTCGTCGAGTTCCTGCGCGAGAATTGGAAGATATTCGCCTGGCAACCTTCTGACATGCCAGGTATACCAAGGGAACTCGCCGAGCACTCCTTACGCGTCCGCAAAGACGCCAGACCAGTCAAGCAGACCATGAGGCGCTTCGCGGGTCCCAAGAGAGATGCCATCAGCAAGGAGATCGACCGGCTGCTTCACGCCGGATTTATTCGAGAAATAAAGGATTCAGAGTGGGTAGCAAACCCGGTACTGGTGGAAAAGAAGAAGACGAAGAAACTCCGCATGTGCGTCGACTTCACCGCCATCAACAAGTGCTGCCCCAAAGATCACTTTCCGCTCCCGCGGATTGATCAGATCGTCGATTCGACTGCAGGTTGCGCACGCCTATCCTTCCTGGATGCCTACTCCGGGTACCAGCAGATCAGGATGAAAGTCGAGGATCAGGAGAAGACGGCGTTCATCACACCACACGGTGTATTCTGTTACCAGATGATGCCCTTCGGGTTGAAGAATGCTGGAGCTACGTACCAGCGCACGATGCAGGCCTGCCTGAAGAAGCTCATAGGACAGATTGTCCAGGTCTACGTCGACGACATAGTCGTTACCACCCGCACAGAGGACAGCCTCATCGACGACCTCCGCAAGGTCTTCGACGCGCTCAACAAGTACCAGATCAAGTTAAATCCAGAAAAGTGCGTCTTCGGCGTCCCAGCCGGAGAATTACTGGGGTATCTTGTTTCTGCGAGAGGAATCGAAGCCAACCCTGAGAAGGTGCAGAACATACTCGACATGCCTGCACCGACCAAGCTCCATGAAGTACAACGCCTGGCCGGCAGAGTCGCAGCGCTCAGTCGATTTATTAGTAAGTTGGGAGAAAAGGCCCTGCCCTTCTACCAACTGATGAAAAAGGCAGACAAGTTCGAGTGGACAGAGGAGGCACAAGATGCATTCGACAAACTGAAACAGACCCTCACAACACCTCCAGTGCTGGTGGCACCACATGAGAACGAGCCACTGTACCTGTATGTGGCGGCCACGAACAGAGTGGTTAGTACCGTACTCGTAGTCGAGCGGGAGGAAGAAGGAAAGAGCCACCCTGTTCAGCGACCCGTGTATTACCTCAGCGAGGTGTTAACTGATTCCAAGCAGCGGTACCCGCACTATCAGAAGTTAGCATACGGAGTCTTCATGACGTCCAGGAAGGTGGTCCACTATTTCTCTGAGCACCCGATCACGGTGGTTAGCTCCTCTGCCCTTTCCGACATCCTCACCAACCCAGCCGCGACAGGAAGAGTCGCCAAGTGGGTTGTCAAGTTAGGGCCATGGGGGTTGAAGTATGTACACCCGAAGGCAATCAAGGCCCAGGTCCTCCCAGAGTTTACCACAGAGTGGATAGAAGCGCAGCTACCTGATGAGCCCGACTTGTCCAACGCTTGGACAATGTATTTCGATGGATCCAAAAAATTCAACTCAGCCGGAGCAGGAGTCGTGCTCATCTTACCCAAAGGCGACAAGCTTAAGTACGTGCTGCAGATGAAATTCTCAACACCCTCCAACAACGAAGCAGAGTACGAAGCCTTGATCCACGGCATGCGGATGGCCAAGAACTGCGGCGCCACTCGCCTCATGATCTACGGCGACTCCTACCTGGTTGTGCAGCAAACCATGAAGCAGTGCGACGCCATCGCTGACAACATGATAGCCTACAGGGAGCTATACAATCAACTGGAAGGCCTCTTCGACGGCTGCGAACTGCGGCACATTGGCCGCGAAAGCAACGAAGAAGCTGACGTCCTGGCCAACCTAGGTTCGGATCGAGCTCCGGTGCCACCCGGAGTCTTCCTCGAGTGCATCACACAGCGCTCAATCAAGGTCCGGCCCCAGCCAGGACCCTCTACATCGACAACAAGCACCGCCAACCCGCCAAGCACGGAGAAGGAGGTCATGGAGATAATGCTGGTCGAGCCCACCTAGACAAGCCCGTATCTGGCTTACATGCTGCACCAGCGGCTGCCGGAGAACCCAGTCGAAGCCAAGCGCATCGTCCGCCGTTCCAAAGGCTTCACCATCATCAATGGCGAGCTCTACAAGAGAAGCATCTCAGGAGTCCTCCAAAGGTGCATCGATCCAGCCTACGGCCAAGCTATCTTACTCGACATCCACGCCGGCATATGCGGGCACCATGCAAGCAGTCGAGCACTGGTGGCCAAGGCCTTGCGAGCAGGGTTCTACTGGCCCACCGCAATGCAAGACGCAGAAGAACTGGTAAAAAAGTGCGTTGGCTGTCAGGAGTTTGCCAACAAGCCGCATGCACCAGCGTCGGCATTGAAGACAATACCACTCGCATGGCCCTTCGCGCAATGGGGGCTCGACATGGTAGATCCCTTCAAGAAATCCTCCCCAGGCGGGCACACTCACCTCCTGGTGGCAGTCGACAAGTTCACGAAGTGGATCGAGGCGGTCCCAATCACAAGCTCAACCGCAACCTCAGCGGTCAACTTTATCAGGTCGATCATCTTCAGGTTCGGCGTACCGCACGGCATCATCACCGATAACGGGACAAACTTCACAGCCGAAGAATTCAATGATTTTTGCTCTGAACAAGGCATCAAGCTCAGTTACGCATCCGTCTCACACCCGCAGTCCAATGGGCAAGTCGAGAAGGCCAACGGCCTAGTCAGCAAAGGCATCAAGAAGCGTCTGCGAGTACCATTGAAGCGAGCCGCAGGAGCCTGGGTGGAGGAGCTACCAAGTGTGTTGTGGAGCCTACGCACCACGCCAAACAGATCTACCCAGTATACACCATTCTTCATGGTGTACGGCGCCGAAGCAGTCCTGCCCTGCGACATCAAATTTGATGCTCCACGAGTGGTGGCATACAACGAGTCTGATGCGGAAGAAGCACTCGAAGATGATGTGGATGTCCTGGATGAAGCACGCGACATCGCCCTCAGTCGCACAGCCGTGTACCAGCAAGACCTGCGCAACTACCACGGTCGGCGACTGCGGCCTAGAGCATTCGTCCCAGGGGACCTGGTTCTCCGGCTCAAGCAGAAGAAGGTGCACAAACTCGCCTCCCCATGGGAGGGGCCATACATTGTGACAGAGGCAATCGGCAACGGAGCTTACCGCCTGAAGGACTCGAAGACGGGGACAGTCTGCAGCAATCCGTGGAACGTGGCACAGTTACGCCGCTTCTACGCCTGATCGACCCCAGCTTGTAAACTTCACCTTGTTAAGTAGCAGCAGGTTTCTTACGCACTCTTTCCCTCGCCAGGGTACCTAAGGGGACTGGAAGGGTTTTAACGAGGCGGCCTGTTTGCGAGAATCAATAAAGATATTTGAAGAAAAAGACTTGTCATTTCTTCCTTTGCGAGCAAGCAACTTAAATCCTAGGCCGCCACTCGAACCACTCGGGGGCTCGCGCCATACAGGTCTAAGTCCAGCCTAGGCCGCCACTCGAACCACTCGGGGGCTGCGCCGCACAGGCATAACCCGAAAATCCTAGGCCGCCACTCGAACCACTCGGGGGCTCGCGCCATACAGGTCTAAGTCTAGCCTAGGCCGCCACTCGAATCACTCGGGGGCTGCGCCACACAGGCATAACTCAAAAATCCTAGGCCGCCACTCGAACCACTCGAGGGCTCGCGCCATACAGGTCTAAGTCCAGCCTAGGCCGCCACTCGAATCACTCGGGGGCTGCGCCGCACAGGCATAACCCGAAAATCCTAGGCCGCCACTCGAACCACTCGGGGGCTCGCGCCATACAGGTCTAAGTCTAGCCTAGGCCGCCACTCGAATCACTCGGGGGCTGCGCCACATAGGCATAACCGGAAAATCCTAGGCCGCCACTCGAACCACTCGGGGGCTCGCGCCATACAGGTCTAAGTCTAGCCTAGGCCGCCACTCGAATCACTCGGAGGCTGCGCCGCACAGGCATAACCCGAAAATCCTAGGCCGCCACTCGAACCACTCGGGGGCTCGCGCCATACAGGTCTAAGTCCACCCTAGGCCGCCACTCGAATCACTCGGGGGCTGCGCCGCACAGGCATAACCCGAAAATCCTAGGCCGCCACTCGAATCACTCGGGGGCTCGCGCCATACAGGTCTAAGTCCAGCCTAGGCCGCCACTCAAATCACTCGGGGGCTGCGCCGCACAGGCATAACTCGAAAATCCTAGGCCGCCACTCGAACCACTCGGGGGTTCGCGCCATACAGGTCTAAGTCTAGCCTAGGCCGCCACTCGAATCACTCGGGGCTGCGCCGCACAGGCATAACCCGAAAATCCTAGGCCGCCACTCGAACCACTCGGGGGCTCGCGCCATATAGGTCTACGAGTGCAAAATCACACATTATACATTAAGTGAATAACATCACATGGGCATACATACATGCATATTTACGTTACAAGCTAACATCATACAACAACAGACTGCTATTCTTACTCTACAGGTTCCTCCTTTGGCGCATCAAGCGGCCCCACAAGCTGCTCGCTGAAGGCCTGGACCTGCTGAATCATCTGACGCGCAGCCGCAAGAGTATCGGCGTAGTCACCTGCTCCAGGCAAGCCGTCAAGCACCTTGTCCAAGGGAAGATGGGGCCGATGCATTCGAACGTACGACAGCGCCACGTTCGCCCCGGCAACAAGCTGGGTGTGCACAACTTCCTTCAACGCCTTGACCTTACCCTCACGGTACCTCTCCAGCAGCGCAGCCAGTCCGCTAGGATA
This sequence comes from Puccinellia tenuiflora, assembly GCA_012064385.1. Classification (NCBI taxonomy): domain Eukaryota; kingdom Viridiplantae; phylum Streptophyta; class Magnoliopsida; order Poales; family Poaceae; genus Puccinellia; species Puccinellia tenuiflora. The sequence goes on from QRDG01002507.1 coordinate 731,760, forward strand.
CTCGTTGTGCGGAAAGAACACCTTGTTGACCTGCAGGAGGGTGTTTCTGCAACCTTCCAAGAGCAAAGCGGCCCGCCAGGTGCGATCCAGCATCCTAGCAAGTACACTGCCCTTGGACTTGTCCGACCAAAATTGACGAGCTTCGAGTGAGTCACCGGCGGCTTCTCTATCCACTCGCTCGTCCACTCGACCCTGCTCGGCCTTCCGGTCAGCATTCACATCTGCATGAAGACCCAGCACTTAGAACAGTGCAAACATAAAGAAACAAGAGCAAAGCGTCAGAAGACCAACCTTGCAGTTGTCGACTGATCAGGTCTATCTGGCCAAGAAGGAATTCCTCACGCTGTGAGAACGGCGCAGCAGGCCGTGACTTCAAGCGCTCCAACTCCAACTCGGCGGTCCTCACCTTCGACTCAAGTTCAACAATCTTATTCCTCATGTAGGTGAACACTCGTTGGTCATTGGCGCTCCGCGCGTGGGCTGGAGGAGCTTGACGACGAGGGCGAGTGGGTGCAGCCGAAGAAGTATCCTCGTCCTCACCCACACCAGCGGCCCCAGCAACCTCGGGAGTCTCACCCATCTCAGGCTGCCAAGTTCGACAGTGTCAAGTAAGGAAAAGAGCACATTCTAGAAGAAAGTATGACAAAAGACTCGAAGGCGCATATTCACATTTCAGAATCAGCTTGCCCGTGGCCAGAAGACCCGCAAACTATAAGGTTCATTACAGGCTAAGACCAAAAGAAGAACCCTAAAACAAAGGAAACTACATTGCAGACTCTGACTGAGAGCGTTTCTTCCTAGCAGCCAACTCCTTAGCCTTGGCGATCTTCCTCTCGAAGGTGGCTATCAACCTCTCAGCCAGCTGACTCGCCTGCACCTTCACACCGCTGAGGGACGCGGTCTTGCTGTCAGGCCTCCGAGGGAAGTCGCTGACAACCTTCTCAAAGTCACCTGCGACTTGGTGACCAAGTAGGAGCTGGAAAGTGAGCTTTGAGCCGCGTACCGTCTGAGCACGCGTGAAGTCCGCCAGGGTGGTCTCTTCGCCTTCAAACGGAGCCGCAAGCGCATCAACATCGACCGGCGACGGCTGGTCGGGGAAGATGCTCCGGTGCACACTCGCCAGGGCACCCTTCGACTTCTGCAGCGCCGCCGACGATTGCTGCAGCGCAGCCGAAGCATACGCGTAGGCGCGGTCAACAAAGCCAACAGCTTTCTCCAGGTCGAAATTCTCACTGGAGGTATCTTCCGGAGGAGCGCCTCCGCACGGCTCTGAACAACGAAGAGAGGACCAAACTTGTAAGAAATCAGAAAGCGACACAAGACAAAGTAGGCAATGAGCCGAGATATTTACCTCCAATTGCATTGGCGAGTGTGAGCAAGCGCTCAACCTGGGTCTTCTCTAGATCACCCCGGGTTTGCTCACGCTTTTGAGCTGCACCCAGGGATCTCTCCAGCTCCGCGACCCGCTTCGCCAGGCTCTCCTTCTCGCCTGTGGATCACCGGAGCAGTCAATAATGAAGACAGTCGCAGCATCACTCGAACACAAGGGTTAGTACTTACTGTTAGCTTGCTCCAAAGCAGCGTGGAGTTGGTTCTTCTCCTTCTCCATCCGCAAAAAGGCCTTGGCTCCCTCCAGCAATTGGCGACAAAACGGCTGTGCACAGAATAAGATATCAATCTGCGCCCGACTATTCTAGTCACGCACATCTTCGGGGGCTACTCCCATCGGGAGCGCTGTTCGCGCACCCGATACAGATCCTGTAGACTGAGTCAAGAGAAACTTACATGCTCAAGCAATCCAGCGTCCACCGAGGTCGCATCAGCAGTCTTCTCTGGCACGGAGGAGGTCGAAGCTTTCAAGGTCGACGCGCCACCCGCCTGCGGCTCTTCTTCGGTCGCCTTCGCGGTGCGCTCGAGCACGGGAGCAGAAGTATGCTCCGTCTCTGGAGGCGAAGAACCGGCAGCACCAGTGCGGTTGCTGGGACAGGATAATTCAATTCAAATACTTGCAAAGGCAAAAAGGGCACTCGACAAAACAAGATGATGGCTGAAAGACTAACCTGGTGACGTCCTGATCATCATCGCTCCCCACGGAGACGGAGGGCAATCTCGCGAACCTAGTCGGTGGCGCAGAGCTAAGCGGAGGCACGAACATAGGCTCTGTCGGGTCGCTCGTGTACCTGGCACCCGAAGACGACTCGCTCGCCTCGTCCACGTCCTCCACCTCCACCTGCTTTGCGGGCGACCTCTGCTTCAGCGTGAGGACCGTTCTCCATTAGCGGAGGAAGGCTAACAAAGCTGGAGCGACCCTGTCAAAAAATTCGAGTCAAGAAATAAGATTCGACTGAAGAAAACCCAAGACGAGCAAGGTTCAAGACACTTACCTCAGGCACAGGATTGTCGAGGCCATATGGCTGCACCGGGCACTTGACGCTGCATGTGTCTGCGGCTCGGAGGCTGGTGATGCTCCTCACCTGCGACTCGACCTCTTCGTCACCAAGTTCATCACCGGATGCACGCGCCCACATTGGCTGGGCGCGGCGGCGGAGTGGCTGCACTCGGAGCCTAAAGAAGGTCGCGATGAGGTACACCCCACCCGATTCGCGACCAAGGGTCTTCAGAAGATCGCGGAGGAGTGCCAGCAGCGGTTTGGTCGCCTCCCTGTCTTCCTTTGACAGCGGGTGCGTCCACGCCTTCGTCTTCTGCAACGCGCGGTCAGCCGCGAAGTCGGGAAGGCCTTCTTGGTCACACCTGACGTAGAACCACTTCCTCCGCCAATTCTGGACGGAGTCGGATTTCTTCATCTGGAAGAACGTGGTGTTTCCACGCACTTGGATGTTGAAGCCGCCGACTGGGTAGACCTGCTTCGACTTCCCAACGTTCTTGCGAACGAGGAACAAAGACTTCCAGAGAAGCCAGTTGGGAGAGATTCCCAAAAAGCACTCGCAGAGCACGATAAAGCTCGCGATGCTCAAGACGCTGTTGGGAGTCAGATCGTGGATCTGAATCCCATAAGCGAACATGAGACCACGAACAAAATCGTGGATGGGGAACCCGAAACCCCGTGGAAGGAACTCCACGAAGCAAACGCGTTCCCCATCGCGAGGAGAGGGGAGTACCTCTTTTCCCGGAGCGCGCACGGCCGCCTGGTCCGCCGGCGGCAGCAGCCCTTGCGCACGGAGGCTCTCGAGATCGGTCTTCTTCACCGACGACTTCACCCAGTCGCCTTCCACCTTCTTCATGTCCGCATCGGCGGCGGTGCCCTCGGTGGTCTTCGCTCTCTTCAAGCCCATCTTCGCTCGGGAGAGTGGAGAGAGCTCTGGAGAACTGGGCGCAAGGGCAGCAATGGAGGAGAAAGCAGAGGAGATGGCGGCGAAATGAGGATGGCGTGAACTGTTCCCCAGCGCGGTGAAAATTATATACCGCGGGGTTAGTTCATCCTGGCCGTCCTCCACGAAGCGGCAATTCGAGGCAACATCTGGCCGTCCACGCGTCGCGCAGAGATAGCAACCGTCGCCGCCCACGACGCCCACTAGGCGCGGGAATCGAGGCGCCATCATCATACCACAAAAATTTCGCGCCCAACGGTCAGAACAGTCAATACTGACACTGGGACCACTCTGTTACGTCCCATCGGATGCAGAGCACGCCGAAAACGTCAGCCCTGACGTCATCAGCGGAGGCGTATCAAGTAAGCCAATGGGCTGATGGAGCACCCGGACAGCTTTTTCGAGTGCAACAAGGAACAGTAAGCTCTGAGAGCTGAGTCGACTCGACAATCCATTCGAGTGAGACAAGTACATAGTAAGCTTTACAAAGCCGATGACACCCGAATTCATCATTCGAGTGGATGAACAACCAGTAAGCTTTCAGAGCTGAGTTTAAGTCAATTCAGTAGGCCATCAAGGCTGAGTACAAAGTAAGTCGAGCAAGGCCAGTTTTGACTCGGGGATTTCGAGTCATCTTTTTACTCCCATCGGGAGCGGACTTTTCGACTGAAGAAAAATTGAGTTTAACCTCAATTGCAAGCAATTCAGCTTAATCTCGGGGGCTACTCCCATCGGGAGCGCTGTTCGCGCACCCGATGACTAAGGACAACGACAGTCGAAAGTTGGTGAATCAAGAAGATCATGAGGCGCACCCGATTATTCAAGACGATTGCAGCCGAAGGTTGACTTGTAAAAGAACCAGGTGGCGTGCCCGGAGGAAGGAGTCCTTTACTCGACTCTGCGATTCGACTAAGCACTCGGGGGCTACTGTCGTGGGGCTACCTTTCGGGTACCCCACGGTGGTGGTACCTGGGTCACGCCAAGGGAAGCCCATGAAGTGTACCGTGTGGCCCAAGTAGCTGGTTAGGCCGGTGATAGCTCTCCTTATCCTGTAATGTGCAATCCGCACCGTCCACCTGAGACCTGGCCTGTGATATAAAGGCCAGGAGGGTGCGCCAGCTAGGTCAAGGAACACACAAGTAAACCCTAGCGAGATTGCCATCTCGCCATTGTAGCCACCTCGATAATACCAGACAAGCAGGAGTAGGTCTTTACCTCATCTTGAGGGGCCGAACCTGGGTAAACTCGCCCCCTGTTAGCCGTCGTAATCACCAGCGTTCCTACTCTCTCCCCCCTCAATCAACCCGGGGTACACAACCTTGGGATTTGCCGAGTCCACACCTCGTCAATTGCCAAGACAAATATCACTTTGTGGCCGAGTGTCCGTTTGAGAATAGAGAACTTCACAGAGGAAAGCTCATTAGGAAGGACAAGTCAAAGGACACACATAAGAAGCCTTTCTTCAAGAAGAATGCTATCAACAAGAAACCTCCAATAATTGTGTTGCTTGCTCAAGAAGAATATTCATCCGGGGGGAAGAAGAAGAAGAGCCCACAAATAAAGTTGCCGCCATTGTTATTGCTTCTTCATCATCTCCTTCCCTATTTGAATCCCCCAATGAGAATGTCTCTATTTCCTCCGCAAGATGCTTCATGGCTAAGACCACCGAGGTAACATCACCCTCATCTCCTAATGCAATGAGTAATATGGATGATGCTACTAGTCTTAAAATCAAAGAGGATAGTTGCTTTCGATCATTTTATCACTAACATGCAAGGTGAAACAAAGAAGCATGTTGAGACTCTCATGAGTCAATATGGTGAAGCTCAAGAAATGCTTGAGATAAAGGGTAAGATTTAAAGAGAGGATGCTATGGAAATTGCATCCCTAAAAGACAATCTTGAAAAAGAACATGAGCTTAGAGTTTCTCTAGAGCAACAACTAGAATCCATAGAAGAATCAAATGATGTAATTGTTGCTAAACTCATTAAAAAACGTGACCATGCAATTGCTAAATACAAAGCATGTAAGAAGGAAAAGGTCGAGCTTGGTGTTGGTCATGCTAGACTAACCGAGGAGCTAGAGAAGCTCTCCAAGGCCTACAAAGCATTGGAGAGTGAACACTCTACCCTCACCAAGTCATATGAACAACTTCAAGCTCAACCGCCTAAAAATGATATGCCTAGTTCCTCCACTCCTATTACTTGTGATCATGCAAATATCATTGAGGAAAATGCTAGGTTGAAGATCAATCTTGCTAAGGCCATCTCCCTAGGTAAGAAACCTTTTGTCACTTCACAAAAGGGGAGAGTTGGTCTTGGGTTCGTGGAGGAAGAAAAGAAGAAAGAGAGCTTCATGAAGGATGCTAGAGCTCCTCAAATTAAGAAGGCCAATGTTACTAGTGCTCCTCAAGCAAAGAGGATCCCTGAAGCAAAGAAGAAGGTCAACAATCCACATTGCTAGTGGTGGTGCCACAAGGGGCAAAACCATTAGTGATGACTTTGCGGGAAAGACTAACCCTCACTATATTATATTTGTTGATTATTATGGGGATGTCTATGCTAAGTTTGTTGGTCCTAGAAATGTACCCATTGCTCGTTCTATTTGGGTTCCTAAGACCCTTGTTGCTAACAAAAGAGGACCCATTGAAAAATGGGGACCTAAATCCAAGCAATGATTTCTTGTAGGACTATGATTCCGGTGGGTCAAAATGGGTGCTTGATAGTGGATGCACAAAACATATGACCGGAAGCAAGGAGTTGATGATGGAGTTGAGATCAAATCTAAATCATGCAACCGTCACTTATGGAGATCGATCAAAATCCGAGGTATTGGGTTTTGGCAAGGTGGTAGTCGCTAAGGATATCACCTTAGCGAATGTCATGCTTGTCAAAGACCTTGGTTTTAATTTACTTTCCGTTCATGCACTTAATAAGATGGGTTATGCCGTCTTCTTTGATATTGATGTTGTGGTAATCTTGTGGAGCAAGACTCTAAAGGTCGCTTTCGTTGGGTACGTCGAGGATGATTTGTTTGTGGTTGACTTTTCGAGGGAAACCACTTCAAATTCGATGTGCCTATTCGGAAAGGCCGACAAGGGTTGGTTGTGGCATCGCCGCCTAGCCCATGTCAATATGAGAACTTTGCAAAGTCTCCACAAGGGTGGCCACATTCTTGGACTAAAAGAAGATGTCTCTTTTGCCAAAGATCGTGTTTGTAGGGCTTGTGTTGAAGGAAAGATGCATGATTCTCCCCATCCGTCCAAGACTATTATTTCATCCAAGAGGATCTTGGAGCTCCTCCATGTGGATCTTTTTGGTGCCGTTCCCGAAGCTAGTCTTGGTGGAAAGAAGTATTGCTTGGTGATTGTTGATGATTATTAAAGATTTACTTGGGTTTATTTCTTCAAGTCGAAGAGTGAGACCCAACAAACCTTCATCGACTTCTCCATTGAAATGTAACGTCAACACAATGTCCCCATATTGGCAATTAGAAGTGATAATGGCTCCAAGTTCAAGAACTACACCCTCAATGAGTTTCTTAGTGAAAAGGGCATTCGTCATCAATATTCCGCAACTTATACCCCTCAACAAAATGGTGTAGCCGAGAGGAAGAACCGGACTCTTATGGATATAGCAAGGTCCATGTTAGCGGAGTTTAAGACTCCGTTGACCTTTTGGGCGGAGGCTATTTCCACGGCTTGTCACTCCTCCAACCGGCTCTACTTCCGCAAAGGGTTGAACAAGACTCCTTATGAGATCCTCACCGGCAACAAACCTAACATCTCCTACTTCCGTGTCTTCGGTTGTAAGTGTTTCTATTTGATCAAAGGTTGTCGCTTAACTAAATTCGAATCTAAATCTTTAGAGGGTATATTTGTTGGTTACGGTGCCGAATCCCACACTTATAGAATCTATGATAAAGCCACACGGCGTATCATAGAATCTTGTAGTGTGGTGTTCGAGGAAAATAACGGCTCCCAAGTGGCGCAATTTCATGTTTCCGATGTAGATGATGAAATTCCTTAAGAAGCCATAAGAAGAATGGGTGTGGGATTTTTCCGCCCCATTGAGGAACCCCTTGTGGTGGATCGAGAAGGACAATGCTCTACTCAAGTGGAGCCTTCATCTTCATCAGAATTGCAAGCAACTGCTACTGGAATCACTGCTGCACCTAATCAAATTCCAGCTCAAGACCCTCAACAACAACCTCTTCTGCCTTCTGTCGCCAGGCCGGAGACTCCGGCCATCTTGACCGGAGAATCCGGGGGGCCGGAGATTCCGGTGCCACAGGCCGGAGACTCCGGTCTACATCCTACAGAAGAAAGTTCAGCTCAAGATCTTGGTCCTTCCACCTCTTCCAACAATGCTGATATGTTTTCTGGGGATCAAGGACAGCTTACCGGTCAAGGCGTGGACTCGAATGATCAAGATGATCAAGTGATACCTCCAAGATGCAATGAGGATATCGAAGCCCGTCGTCGAGCTAGAGTTGAAAGAACCATGGCACGTCGTGAACATTTCCTTGAGAAGGTGATTGGTGATGTGAGAGGCAAAGTGTCCACCCGAAAAATGCAATTGGCGAACTTTAGTGACCATCAAGCTCACATTGCCATGTTTGAACCGAAGAAATTGGCCGAAGCTCTTGAAGATCCGGATTGGTTGCTAGCTATGCATGAAGAACTCAACAATTTCGAGCGCAACAAGGTTTGGATGCTAATTGAGAAGCCTAAAGAGTGCCGCAATGTTATTGGCACTAAGTGGATTTTCAAGAACAAGCAAGATGAGCATGGCATGGTTGTGAGGAACAAGGCTAGATTGGTGGCTCAAGGGTACTCTCAAGTTGAAGGCATTGATTTTGGAGAGACCTATGCTCCCGTGGCTCGCCTTGAGTCCATCCGTATCCTTCTTGCTTATGCATCCTGTTATAACTTTAAATTGCAACAAATGGATGTTAAAAGTGCCTTTCTTAATGGTCCCTTAAAGGAGTTGGTGTTCGTTAAGCAACCCCCGGGGTTCGAGGACCCCAACTTCCCTAACCATGTCTACAAGCTTGATAAGGCGCTCTATGGACTTAAACAAGCACCACGTGCGTGGTATGAGCACCTTAGAGAGTTATTGTTAGACCGTGAATTTGAAGTTGGGCAAATCGATCCTACTCTTTTTACTAAGAGGGTTAAAGGGGAGCTTTTCGTGTGCCAACTATATGTTGATGATATTATATTTGGCTCGTCTAACAAAGCTTTTAATGATGAATTTTCAAAGCTTATGACCGATAGGTTTGAGATGTCTATGATGGGCGAGTTGAAGTTCTTTCTTGGTTTTGAGATCAAGCAATTGAGAGAATGGACTTTCATTAGCCAAGCAAAATATATTCAAGACATGCTCAAGCGGTTTAATATGGCCGATGCTAAGGAAAAGAAGACACCTATGGATACCAAATGCCATCTACAACTTAACCCAAAGGGTTATAGATGTGGATCAAAAGCTTTACCGCTCCATGATAGGTTCTTTGCTTTACCTTTGTGCATCTAGACCCGATATTGTGTTGAGTGTAGGTGTGTGTGCAAGGTATCAAGCGGCTCCTAAAGAAAGCCACATGTTGGCGGTCAAGAGAATCCTACGATATTTAGTTCATATCCCAAGGTTTGGTTTGTGGTACCCAAGGGATTCCTCTTTCACTCTTCGTGGGTTAACGGATTCGGATTGGGCCGTTGATCAAGATGATAGGAAATCAACTTCCGGGGCTTGCCAATTCCTTGGTAGGTCCTTGGTGAGTTGGTCTTATAAGAAGAAAAATTGTATTTCTCTCTCCACCGCCGAAGCCGAGTATGTGGCCGCCGCTAGTGCATGCACTCAATTGTTATGGATGAGGAAAACTTTAAAGGAATACGGTGTCAATTGTGACAAAGTGCCTATTTTGTGTGACAATGAGAGTGCTATCAAGATCGCCTATAACCTGGTGCAACACTCAAGGACCAAGCATATTGAGATTAGTCATCATTTCATTCGAGATCATGTTACCCGTGGAGACATTGAGCTAGCATATGTGCCAACCAAGGACCAACTTGCGGATATTTTCACGAAGCCACTTGATGAAGCAAGATTCACTTATTTGAGGAATGAGCTAAATATCGTGGATTCGAGGAGCTTGGCTTGACCATCTTGCATACACACCTATAGCTTCAACCTCTATCTTGGTTTAGGTGTGGGCATGAATTTAGGGGGAGTGTTGTCCTAATAAATTGGGCTCTCCCTCCCCCCAATATGCCTATAGCAAAAATTTATTTATCTCTATTTCATTTCATGAATTGTGAGCTTAAATGACGAGTATTGGTTATGGACCCAAGATATATCTTCGCGGTGCCATACCATAAACTCATACATGGTGGCCTAGGCACCGACCTCTTCATTTGTGAAGAGTTGATTCTTTTGGGATTTTATTGGATTTTATTTGTAAATCTCTTGTTCTTATGGGAAACTCACTCAATCTTGGCTTTTATTGTTTTGGCTTTTGCAAGTTGAGTGTGAAGTACCATCCCAGTTTGTGTTGTCTATCCCAAGCCTCTCCTTGCCCCAAAACTTGCTCCTCTTGCCACATACATGTCCACCACCATAAACTAGCTTCTCTGAGTTGTGGGGCCGGAGACTCCGGTGTCTAACACCGGAGACTCCGGTCTGAGCAGAATCTCCGCCCTAAGCCACGGAGACTCCGGCACCCCGGAGACTCCGGTGTGCTTAGGCCGGAGACTCCGGTCTCGGCGTTTCCAGGGGTTCAAAAAGGGGATCGGGGTGGGAGTTATTTCACAACTCCTCACCACCCCCGACCTCTCCTCTCCCCCTGCTGCAGCCCCCCTGCCTGGAGGAGCTTCCCCGGTCGCTTCCCACCGCCGGAATCCGCTGTCCAGCCGGCCCCTCTTCCTCTCCAAAGTTGGGGAACATCCTCCCCACCATTGGAGCCCTTCACCATGTCGAACAACGGTACCTCTCTCTCTCCCTCTCTAGGTTTCTTCCTAGATCTTGGATAGAGTGTGTAATGTTGCTCCCTATGGTGTAGAATCTCTTGCTGGCTCGTTTTCATCTCAATGCATCAATTCTAGCATCTTTAGCACCGAAGTTTGACCTAACCCTAGATTCTCAGTCTCAGGGCCGGAGACTCCGGTCTGTCCCAGACCGGAGACTCCGGTATGGCCGGAATCTCCGGCCCCTGAGGCCGGAATCTCCGGTGTAGATCAAATTTGTGGTGTTTTTGATTCTCCAATTGATGCATCTTTTGTTTCCCTGGACATGTATGCTCATCCCCCTGCTACCCCCCTATCTGTTTACTCACAGGATCCTCGCATCGCCTCAAGAAAATCTCTCACAACCCCACTAAGGTGACTAGAAAAGAAAAGAGGGGAAATCGTGCTTATTTGGATCGGACCGAGGATGGCCGCTTGGTTCAGCGTGACAGGGGTGCTGCTGCTAGAGAGGCTGCGCAGAGAAGAGCTGAAGAAGAATTCCTTGCTCAAGAGAGGGCCAAGAAAGCTAAATTTGACAATTTGACCACCCTTAGTGGGTTGAACAAATCTGAGTTCCGTGCTATGAGGTCACAACCCTTCTTTGATATGCCGCAAAGCTCCAACAATCCTCATTTTTGGAGAAGGGAACAAGAGATTGTGATGAATGAGGTATATGCCAAGCTCTCGGGTCCTAACATCGTTGTGTGCAAAAGGTGCTTAACCTTTCCGCTCTTAGCACCAAACCTTATTTTCAAGAGGCCGTGTGGATTGTTCGCAAGCTTGGGTTGGAGCACCTCATGACGCTTCAACAAAACTATGACATCCATTTGGTGCACCAATTCTTTGCGACCGTTCAGTTTGGAGAAGATGATGATGTCAAGTTGACTTGGATGACCGGGCCGATGAAGTGTGAGTCCTCAATGACAAGGTTCGGTGAATTGCTTGGATATGTGTTCCGCACGGGTGAAGCCTCCCAAGGAAGAATTATGCACACGGAAGGGGTCCATTATGATAAAAACAAGATGACACCACTCTACCTCAACAAGTCCTCCGTTGGCTCCAACAAGGATCTTCTTCCCACATTCAATATCCTCCTTCGCATGTTTAGAAGCAATATTGCACCCCAAGCCAGGAATGTGGATGCAATTCGTGGAGGGCTTGTCAACCTTCTTGTTCATTCCTATGAGGTGCTTCAAGCCGGAGTCAATTGTCAAGGTTATGAGATAGATGTGATGGATTTCATCAAATGCGAGTTGCATTGGGTGGTGCATGAGATGAAGAATCCTATTTATGCACCTTATGTGATGAAGCTAATCCTTGATCAAGTGCCACACCTCAATCGTGATCTCTTCACCGTTCACAAGGCCGGCTCCCTCCAAATTCTCAAGCATGACAAGCATCCTCTTCTAGTGCTCCCTCTCGTGTCCCATTTGCATCAAGTGAAGAAGAGGAGGAAGAAGATGTGGCACCCGTTCGTAGGGGGAGTAAGAATGCCGACCCTCTCTCATGGGTTAGCAATGGCAAAGATGATGTGCAAAGGAGGATAAAGAATCTTAGTTGGTTGAAAAGATGGTGCTTCGCATGAATGTGTGCCTCCACTGGGAACATTACGAAGGTTATAAGGAAAGGAAGTTGATCATATCCAATCAAAATAAGTTGTTCAAGGAGTTGGAGAAAAAGAGGGACAAGACTCCTCCCCTCCTTCTCCCCCTCGCATTGGCAAAGCACGCAAGAAGAGCTCTCCGAAGATGAATCCTCGGTAGTGAGCCGGCAATTAGCTATGATACTTGGCACGCAAAGCAATTCCCTTGGGCTGATTTCGAGTTTGAGGAAGTGTCCTCCATGCCTTCTTCCTCGCGTAAACACCGGCAAGGCTCCAATGCCTCAAAGGGAGATTGAAGAAGATGAGGAGGCTAGTGGCTCTCAATATGATGAGGATGATGATGATGATGACGCAACCGACGAGGACTCCGAGTGATCTCCTTGGGACCGTTAGCATCGCCTTTCTTCCTTTTTGGTGTCTCGATGCCAAAGGGGGAGAAATGGTTCTAGTAGGCTATCCGTGGGATTTGCATGGGTCGGGCACAAGCATTTGCTTTATCATTCCTTAAGAGCTTGTGTCCCTTTTATCTCGTGTGTTGAACTTTGTGTTGAACTCTATTTGCTATTTGCTACTTTTATGTGTGAGATGTGGATCTAGTTGTCGTTTTGTGCTTGAGACATGGTGGTATCAATTATTATCTATTGGTTGAGTTATTTGTGATGTGAGATGTGCTTTGGAATCATCTTTTATTCTCACACCAAGGTATGCTTGTTAACTCAAAGATCAACCCTCTATATCATGTCACATTAGGTTTGCAAATGTTTGTGTATTTGATATATCATGTCTTATTTTATTTGTGGCATCCTCCCCTATATGTGGATTTCCTCTCATATGTGTAACTTGTCTAATATGCACACATTTAGGGGGAGATGCTATTTGTCACATGATATGATCCTTTTATTTAGCAAATCCTAGTGTTGTCATCTAACACCAAAAAGGGGGAGATTGAAAGAACATTTCCTAACCCCTATTAGTTTTGTGTGTTAGTTAACAACACTAATGATTATCTAATATGATGCTAAGTGTTGCAGGATTATTGACATATTTTTCCCCTAGCATCATTCACCAAAAAGTGAAGAAATGGCAAAGTTTTCTTGCTGCAGGAAATTTCCTGGCCGGAGTCTCCGGCCTGTCTGGCCGGAGTCTCCGGCCCCTGGAGTTTCCTGCCCTTCGCCAGTTTGTGTGGTGCGCCTCTGGTGTCTGTCCGGAGGGTGCCCGGAGGAAGCCCGGAGTCTCCGGCCAGCCCAGCGTCCTCGACAAGTCTCCACCCGGGTGCGGAGTCTCCGGTCCCCCTGACCGGAGTCTCCGGCCCCTTCGATCAAGCGTTGCAAGGTGTGGGGAGCCTCTGGGCCAGTCCGAGGAACCCCGGAAGGANTTTCCTAACCCCTATTAGTTTTGTGTGTTAGTTAACAACACTAATGATTATCTAATATGATGCTAAGTGTGCAGGTTATTGACATTTTTTTACCCCTAGCATTCACCAAAAAGTGAAGAAATGGCAAAGTTTCCTTGTGCAGGAAAATTTCCTGGCCGGAGTTTCCGGCTCAGGCCGGAGTCTCCGGCCCCTGGATTTTCCTGCCCTCGCCAGGTGTGGTGCCTCTGGTGTCATGTCCGGAGTACCACCGGAGGGTGCCCGGAGTCTCCGGGAGGCCGGAGTATCCGGCCCCGTGACCGGAGTCTCCGGCCTGCGTCCTCGACAAATCTCCGCCCGGGTGCGGAGTCTCCGCTGCACCGGAGTCTCCGGCCCTGCCGGAGTCTCCGGCCCTCCACAAGTGTGCAATGTGGTGCCTCTGGTGCCAGTCCGGAGGCCCCGGAAGGAGACCGGAGTCTCCGGCCCCACCGGAGTCTCCGGCCCTCTTAGGCCGGAGTCTCCGGCAAGTGCCCAACGCTAAATTCTGGAGGGGTATAAATACCCCTCCACCTACCTCAGGACAGCCAGCTCGTCCAGCATTTATGAACCCTAATATTTGAGAGCTCAAAATCACAAGATCTCCCAATTCCTCCGTCCAAACGCGTTGATCTTCGGAGGATTGAAGGAGAAGACCCGGATCTACATCTTCACCAAGCCGTTCTTCATTTCCCCCTCGTTCACTCGAGGATTCTTGTTTCTAGGGTTAGCTTTGTGTTACCCTAGATTCTTGTGCTCATTTGTTGTTGTATTTGTGACAGTGTTGTTGATTTGGGAGCCCCCAATTCAGTTGTGGGTGTGTGCCCCAAGAACCGTGTAAGGGCTCCGGATTCCGCCTTGAAGGACTCCGAATAGTGGAAGGTGAACCAAGCCTTTGTGGCAAAGTTCATCGGAGAATAGGGTGAGGCCTTTGTGGCGTTGAGTAGGCCTTTGTGGCGAGCTCACACCCCTCCAACGAGACGTACTCCCTTAACAAGGAGGAACTCGGGAATACATCCTTGTCTCCGCGTGCTTCCCTTCGGTTACCTCTTTCCTATCTGTTCTTACGTTGTGCTACTTGCCTATCGTAATTGCATCTTGTCATATAGGTAAATTCATCGTAGATGCATATCTAGATAATTTACCTTTTCGCTAAGCCTAAAATTGAAAAAGATTAAAATTTGGTGTAGCACCTATTCACCCCCCCCCCCCCTCTAGGTGCCCATACGATCCTTTCAATTGGTATCAGAGCCTTGGCTCTTAAGTTAGGTTTCCGCCTAAGAGAGTATGGGTGACGGTGATGGTGTGACGGGTGGTAGCACCCCTCCGGTGACCATGGATGATCTCAAGAGTTTGGAAACAAGCTTGAAATCATCCATGGACACTCAAATGGGGAGTTGCGTGCTATGATGAGGAACTCATGAAGGCTAACATGCCACCCGCTACATCATCCCTAGAGGCTAATGCTTCCGCCGCACAATTGGGGAGGGCGAACAACTCACAATGAATCCCCTCCTAAAATTGATGGGGGAACCAGTACATGGGTTCCATTCGTACTCGGCCGACCTCCCTATGCCACATTATCATATAAACAATAGGGGTGATCCACCTAAGTTTAATCCATCTTGTTTTACTAATTGGCAATTTATGATGAAATCTCATGTCAAGGGCTTCTAGTGAACTATGGAGAATCATTGAAGTTGGGTTCAAGGCCGTCGATCCAAACAACATGACAAGAAGAGAAGCCGTGGATTCTCAACTCAATGACTTGGCTCTCAACATCATTCACACCGCCGTGGGAGAAAAGCACATGTCTCTCATCGAGCTTGCCACCACCGCCAAAGAAGCTTGGGATATTCTCACTCAAGAGTTTGTGGTAATGAGAGCATGCAAAGGAATAGTTTGAAGCTTTGAGCAACCAAGCCGAGGGCTTTTTCATGATAGAAGGTGAAGACCATGAAGAAATGTATCGAAGGCTCAAGACCCTTGCCACTCAATTTCGAGCCCTTGGTGCAACCTATGTGGATGATGCTTGGATCAAGAGGAAGTATGTGAGTGCCCTTTGGCCGTTTGAATCACCGACTTGAAGAGTCTCCAAGGAAGACACAACTATCACCTCATGTCATCTAATGAGGTCATGCAAGAGATGGCGGCATACAAGGTGGCCGCTAAGAACGCCGAAGATGCTCGAGCCCGAGCCATTGGAATGCATAGAGGATCTTCACTTGCTTTGAAGGCTAAGGTTGTGGTACAAGACAATGATGATGAGACTCAAGAAGATGTGTCACATTGGGATCCCAAAGAGCTTGAAGACTCTCAAGGATTACTCGGCTCTCACTCCAAAGTCTTTTGGAAGAGTCCGTCCAAGGCAAGGGATTTTGTCAACAAGACCGTTGGAAGGAAGGAGGGTGGACAAAGGGTTCGTTCTTGCTACAATTGTCAAGACAAATATCACTTTGTGGCCGATTGTCCGTTTGAGAATAGAGAACACCATGGAGGGAAGCTTGTTCGAAAGGACAAGTAAGGACCCATAGAAACCTTTCTTCAAGAAGAATGCTACAACAAGAAGCCTCCAAGGATTGTGTTGCTTGCTCAAGAAGAGTACTCATCCGGAGAAGAAGAAGAAGAACCCAAAAATGAAGTAGCCGCCATTGCTATTGCTTCTTCATCATCTCCTTCCCTATTTGAATCCCCCAATGAGAATGTCTCCAACTCCTCCGCAAGATGCTTCATGGCCAAGACTACCGAGGTATCACCTCCCTCATCTCCTAAGGCTATAAGTTCTATGGATGATGCTACTAGTCTTAAAATCAAAGAGGAGATTTGTTGCTTTCGATCATTTTATCACTAACATGCAAGGTTAAACAAAGAAGCATGTTGAGGCTCTTATGAGTCAATATGGTGAAGCTCAAGAAAATGCTTGAGATCAAGGGTAAGATTGAAAGAGAGGATGCTATGGAAATGCATCTTAAAAGACAATCTAGAAGAAGAACATGAGCTTAGAGTTTCTTTAGAGCAACAACTTGAATCTATAGAAGAATCTAATGATGTTATTGTTGCTAAACTCATTAAAGAACGGGACCATGCAATTGCTAAATACAAAGCATGTAAGAAAGAAAAGGTCGAGCTTGGTGTTGGTCATTCTAGACTAACCGAGGAGCTAGAGAAGCTCTCCAAGGCCTACAAAGCTTTGGAGAGTGAGCACTCTACCCTCACCAAGTCATATGAACAACTTCAAGCTCAACCGCCTAACAATGATATGCCTAGTTCCTCCACTTCTATTACTTGTGATCATGCAAATATCATTGAGGAAAATGCTAGGTTGAAGATCAATCTTGCTAAGGCCATCTCCCTAGGTAAGAAACCTTTTGTCACTTCACAAAAGGGGAGAGTTGGTCTTGGGTTTGTGGAGGAAGAAAAGGAGAAGGAAAGCTTCATGAAGGATGCTAGAACTCCTCAAACAAAGAAGACCCACAAGCTAAGAAGGCCAACATTCCTAGTGCTCCTCAAGCAAAGAGGATCCCTCAAGTAAAGAAGAAGGTCAACATTGCTAATGGTGGTGCCACAAGGGGCAAAACCATTAGTGATGACTTTGCGGGAAGACTAACCCTCACTACATTATCTTTGTTGATTATTATGGGGATGTCTATGCTAAGTTTGTTGGTCCTAGAAATGTACCCATTGCTCGTTCTATTTGGGTTCCTAAGACCCTTGTTGCTAACAAAAGAGGACCCATTGAAAAATGGGGACCTAAATCCAAGCAATGATTTCTTGTAGGACTATGCTTCCGGTGGGTCAAAATGGGTGCTTGATAGTGGATGCACAAAACATATGACCGGAAGCAAGGAGTTGATGACGGAGTTGAGATCAAATCTAATCATGCAACCGTCACTTATGGAGATCGATCAAAATCCGAGGTATTGGGCTTTGGCAAGGTGGTAGTCGCTAAGGATATCGCCTTAGCGAATGTCATGCTTGTCAAAGACCTTGGTTTTAATTTACTTTCTGCTCATGCACTTAATAAGATGGGTTATGCCGTCTTCTTTGATATTGATGTTGTGGTAATCTTGTGGAGCAAGACTCTAAAGGTCGCTTTCGTTGGGTACGTCGAGGATGATTTGTTTGTGGTTGACTTTTCGAGGGAAACCACTTCAAATTCGATGTGCCTATTCGGAAAGGCCGACAAGGGTTGGTTGTGGCATCGCCGCCTAGCCCATGTCAATATGAGAACTTTGCAAAGTCTCCACAAGGGTGGCCACATTCTTGGACTAAAAGAAGATGTCTCTTTTGCCAAAGATCGTGTTTGTAGGGCTTGTGTTGAAGGAAAGATGCATGATTCTCCCCATCTGTCCAAGACTATTATTTCATCCAAGAGGATCTTGGAGCTCCTCCATGTGGATCTTTTGGTGCCGTTCCCGAAGCTAGTCTTGGTGGGAAGAAGTATTGCTTGGTGATTGTTGATGATTATTCAAGATTTACTTGGGTTTATTTCTTCAAGTCGAAGAGTGAGACCCAACAAACCTTCATCGACTTCTCCATTGAAATGCAACGTCAACACAATGTCCCCATATTGGCAATTAGAAGTGATAATGGCTCCGAGTTCAAGAACTACACTCTCAATGAGTTTCTTAGTGAAGAGGGCATTCGTCATCAATATACCCCTCAACAAAATGGTGTAGCCGAGAGGAAGAACCGGACTCTTATGGATATAGCAAGGTCCATGTTAGCGGAGTTTAAGACTCCGTTGACCTTTTGGGCGGAGGCTATTTCCACGGCTTGTCACTCCTCCAACCAGGCTCTACTTCCGCAAAGGGTTGAACAAGACTCCTTATGAGATCCTCACCGGCAACAAACCTAACATCTCCTACTTCCGTGTCTTCGATTGTAAGTGTTTCTATTTGATCAAAGGTTGTCGCTTAACTAAATTCGAGTCTAAATCTCTAGAGGGTATATTTGTTGGTTACGGTGCCGAATCCCACACTTATAGAATCTATGATAAAGCCACACGGCGTATCATAGAATCTTGTAGTGTGGTGTTCGAGGAAAATAACGGCTCCCAAGTGGCGCAATTTCATGTTTCCGATGTAGATGATGAAATTCCTCAAGAAGCCATAAGAAGAATGGGTGTGGGATTTTTCCGACCCATTGAGGAACCCCTTGTGGTGGATCGAGAAGGACAATGCTCTACTCAAGTGGAGCCTTCATCTTCATCAGAATTGCAAGCAACTGCTACTGGAGTCACTGCTGCACCTAATCATATTCCAGCTCAAGACCCTCAACAACAACCTCTTCTACCTTCTGTCGCCAGGCCGGAGACTCCGGCCATCTTGGCCGGAGATTCCGGTGCCACAGGCCGGAGACTCCGGTCTACATCCTGCAGAAGAAAGTTCAGTTCAAGATCTTGGTCCTTCCACCTCTTCCAACAATGCTGATATGTTTTTCTGGGGATCAAGGACAGCTTACCGGTCAAGGCGGGGACTCAAATGATCAAGATGATCAAGTGATACCTCCAAGATGCAATGAGGATATCGAAACCCGTCGTCGAGCTAGAGTTGAAAGAACCATGGCACGTCGTGAACATTTCCTTGAGAAGGTGATTGGTGATGTGAGAGGCAAAGTGTCCACCCGAAAGGCAATTGGCGAACTTTAGTGACCATCAAGCTCACATTGCCATGTTTGAAACCGAAGAAAGTGGCCGAAGCTCTTGAAGATCCGGATTGGTTGCTAGCTATGCATGAAGAACTCAACAATTTCGAGCGCAACAAGGTTTGGAAGCTAGTTGAGAAGCCTAAAGAGTGCCGCAATGTTATTGGCACTAAGTGGATTTTCAAGAACAAGCAAGATGAGCATGGCATGGTTGTGAGGAACAAGGCTAGATTGGTGGCTCAAGGGTACTCTCAAGTTGAAGGCATTGATTTTGGAGAGACCTATGCTCCCGTGGCTCGCCTTGAGTCCATCCGTATCCTTCTTGCTTATGCATCCCGTTATAACTTTAAATTGCAACAAATGGATGTCAAAAGTGCCTTTCTTAATGGTCCCTTAAAGGAGTTGGTGTTCGTTAAGCAACCCCCGGGGTTCGAGGACCCCAACTTCCCTAACCATGTCTACAAGCTTGATAAGGCGCTCTATGGACTTAAACAAGCACCACGTGCGTGGTATGAGCACCTTAGAGAGTTATTGTTAGACCATGGATTTGAAGTTGGGAAAATCGATCCTACTCTTTTTACTAAGAGGATTAAAGGGGAGCTTTTCGTGTGCCAACTATATGTTGATGATATTATATTTGGCTCGTCTAACAAAGCTTTTAATGATGAATTTTCAAAACTTATGACCGATAGGTTTGAGATGTCTATGATGGGAGAGTTGAAGTTCTTCCGGTTTTGAGATCAAGCAATTGAGAGGAGGGACTTTCATTAGCCAAGCAAAATATATTCAAGACATGCTCAAGCGGTTTAATATGGTCGATGCTAAGGAGAAGAAGACACCTATGGATACCAAATGCCATCTATAACTTAACCCAAAGGGTATAGATGTGGATCAAAAGCTTTACCGCTCCATGATAGGTTCTTTGCTTTACCTTTGTGCATCTAGACCCGATATTGTGTTGAGTGTAGGTGTGTGTGCAAGGTATCAAGCGGCTCCTAAGGAAAGCCACATGTTGGCGGTCAAGAGAATCCTACGATATTTAGTTCATACCCCAAGGTTTGGTTTGTGGTACCCAAGGGATTCCTCTTTCACTCTTTGTGGGTTCACGGATTCGGATTGGGCCGGTGATCAAGATGATAGGAAATCAACTTCCGGGGCTTGCCAATTCCTTGGTAGGTCCTTGGTGAGTTGGTCTTCTAAGAAGCAAAATTGTATTTCTCTCTCCACCGCCGAAGCCGAGTATGTGGCCGCCGCTAGTGCATGCACTCAATTGTTATGGATGAGGCAAACTTTAAAGGAATACGGTGTCAGTTGTGACAAAGTGCCTCTTTTGTGTGACAATGAGAGTGCTATCAAGATCGCCTACAACCCGGTGCAACACTCAAGGACCAAGCATATTGAGATTCGTCATCATTTCATTCGAGATCATGTTGCCCGTGGAGACATTAAGCTAGCCTATGTGCCAACCAAGGACCAACTTGCGGATATTTTCACGAAGCCACTTGATGAAGCAAGATTCACTTATTTGAGGAATGAGCTAAATATCGTGGATTCGAGGAGCTTGGCTTGACCATCTTGCATACACACCTATAGCTTCAACCTCTATCTTGGTTTAGGTGTGGGCATGAATTTAGGGGGAGTGTTGTCCTAATAAATTGTGCTCTCCCTCCCCCCAATATGCCTATAGCAAAAATTTATTTATCTCTATTTTCATTTCATGAATTGTGAGCTTAAATGATGAGTATTGGTTATGGACCCAAGATATATCTTCGCGGTGCCATGCCATAAACTCATACATGGTGGCCTAGGCCACCGACCTCTTCATTTGTGAAGAGTTGGTTCTTTTGGGATTTTATTTGCAAATCTTTTGTTCTTATGGGAAACTCACTCAATCTTGGCTTTTATTGTTTTGGCTTTTGCAAGATTGAGTGTGAAGTACCATCCCAGTTTGTGATGTCTATCCCAAGCCTCTCCTTGCCCTAAAACTTGCTCCTCTTGCCTCATGCATGTCCCACACTTAAATCTGGCTTTTCTGTGTTGTGGGGGCCGGAGACTCCGGTGTGCCACACCGGATACTCCGGTCTGGACAGAGTATCCGCCCTAAGCCACGGAGACTCCGGAACACCGGAGACTCCGGCTGCTTAGACCGGATACTCCGGCCTCGGCGTTTTCCAGGGGATCCAAAAGGGGAGTCGGGTGGGGGGTTGATTCACAACTCCCTCACCACCCCCGAATCTATCTCTCCCCCTGCCGCCGCCCCTGCCTGGAGAAGCTCACCCGGCCACTCCCCTCCGCCGGAATCTGCCGTCCAGCCAGCCTCCCCTTCTCTCCAACATTGGGGAACCTCCTCCCCACCATTGGTGACCTCCACCATGTCGAGCAGCGGTACATCCTTTCTCCCTCTCTAGGTTTCTTCCTAGATCTTGGATAAAGTATGTAGTGATGCTCCCTATGGTGTAGAATCGTTTTGCTGGATATCCTCTTCCAATGTGTAACAATTTTAGAGCGAAAACAACAATCTGTGACCTAACCCTAGCTTTCCAGCCTCAGGGCCGGAGACTCCGGCCTGACAGGCCGAAGACTCCGGTGTGGGCCGGATTATCCGGCCCCTGAGACCGGAAACTCCGGTGTAGATCACACCTTGGTGTTTTTTGCTCTCCAATTGTTATCCTTTTTACCCTCATGGACATGCATGCTTATCCCCTCTCTGTTTCTTCACAGGTTCTTCTCGTGTCAAGAAGTTGAGCCACAACCCCAATAAAGTGATTCGGAAAGAAAAGCGGGGTACTCGGGCCACTTTGGTCCAAAACGAGGAAGGTGACTGGGTTCAGGTTGATAGGAGAGCTGCTGCAAGAGAGGCTGCTGAGAAAAGGGCTGAAGAGGAATTCCTTGAGCAAGAGAGGGCAAAGAAAGCACGATATGACAATTTGACGACCGTCATAGGCATGGGTAAATCTGAATTTCGAGCTATGAGGAAGCTGCCCTTCTTTGACATGCCAAACAACTCCTCCAATCCACACTTTTGGAGAAGGGAGCAAGAGATCGTTCATCGGGATGTTTATGCCAAATTGTCGGGGCCCAACATAGTGTGCATGCAAAAGGTGCTAAACCTCACCGCTTTGAGCGCCAAGCCATATTTTCAGGAGGCCGTGTGGATTGCACGCAAGCTAGGGTTGGAGCACCTTATCTCCATGAAGCAAAACTATGACATCAACTTGGTGCATCAATTCTTTCGGCTGTTCAGTTTGGGGAAGATGAAGACGTCAAGTTGACTTGGATGACCGGGCCTATCAAATGTGAATCCTCCATGACAAGGTTTGGTGAGCTGCTTGGGTATACCTTCAACAAGGGAATAGATGGTGATGGAAGAATCATGCATACAGAAGGAGTCCACTATGAGAAGGGCAAGATGGCTCCCCTCTATCGTGACCGGACTGCAGTTGGTTCAAACAAGGGGCTCCTTCCCACCTTTAATATTCTCCTCCGCATGTTTCGGTGCAACATTGCACCTCAAGCCGGGAATGTGGATGCTATTCGTGGATGGCTTGTCAACCTACTTATTCATTCCCATGAGGTACTCAAGGCCGGGGTCAATTGCCAAGGTTATGAGATTGATGTGATGGACTTTATCAAGTGTGAGTTGCATTGGGCGGTCCATGAGATGAAGAACCCGGTTTATGCCCCATATGTGATGAAGCTTATCCTAGATCAAGTGCCTTCTCTCAACCAAGAGCACTTCACCGTTCACAAGGCCGGCACCCTCCAAATTTTGCATGACAAGCCATCCTCTTCTAGTGCTCCCTCGCGTGTCCCATTTGCATCAAGTGAAGAAGAGGAGGAAGAAGATGTGGCACCCGTTCGTAGGAGGAGTAAGAATGCCGACCCTCCCTCATGGGTTAGCAAGGGCAAAGATGATGTGCAAAAGAGGATAAAGAAGCTTAGTTGGTTTGAAAAAATGGTGCTTCGCATGAATGTGTGCCTCCACTGGGAACATTACGAAGGTTATAAGGAAAGGAAGTTGATCATATCCAATCAAAATAAGTTGTTCAAGGAGTTGGATAAAAAGAGGGACAAGACTCCTCCACCTCCTCCTCCCCCTCGCATTGGCAAAGCAACGCAAGGTGAGCTCGCCGAAGATGAATCCTCTGGTAGTGAGCCGGCAATTCACTATGATGATTGGCACGCAAAGCAATTCCCTTGGGCTGATTTCGAGTTTGAGGAAGTGTCCTCCATGCCTTCTTCCTCGCGTAAGACCGGCAAGGCTCCAATGCCTCAAAGGGAGATTGAAGAAGATGAGGAGGCTAGTGGCTCTCAATATGATGAGGATGATGATGATGATGACGCAACCGACGAGGACTCCGAGTGATCTCCTTGGGACCGTTAGCATCGCCTTTCTTCCTTTTTTGGTGTCTCGATGCCAAAGGGGGAGAAATAGTTCTAGTAGGCTATCCGTGGGATTTGCATGGGTCGGGCACAAGCATTTGCTTTTATCATTTCTTGAGAGCTTGTGTCCCTTTATTATTCATGTGTTGAACTTGGTGTTGAACTCTATTTGCTATTTGCTACTTTTAATGTGTGAGATGTGGATCTAGTTGTCGTTTTATGCTTGAGACATGGTGGTATCAATTATTATCTATTGGTTGAGTTATTTGTGATGTGAGATGTGCATTGGAATTATCTTTTATTCTCACTCCAAGGTATGCTTGTTAACTCAAAGTTCAACCCTCTATATCATGTCTCATTTGGTTTGCAAATGATTGTGTATTTGATATATCATGTCTTAATTTATTTGTGGCATCCTCCCCTATATGTGGGTTTCCTCTCATATGTGTAACTTGTCTAATATGCACACATTTAGGGGGAGATGCTATTTGTCACATGATATGATTTTTTTTGCAAATCCTAGTGTTGTCATCTAACACCAAAAAGGGGGAGATTGAAAGAACATTTCCTAACCCCTATTAGTTTTGTGTGTTAGTTAACAACACTAATGATTATCTAATATGATGCTAAGTGCTGCAAGTTAATTGACATTTTTTGTACCCCTAGCATCATTCACCAAAAAGTGAAGAAATTGCAAAGTTTCCATGTCGCAGGAAAATTCCAGGCCAGAGTTTCCGGGCTGGCAGGCCGGAGTATCCGGCCCCTGGATTTTCCTGCCCTTTGCCAGCATGTGTGGTGCCTCCCTGGTGTCAGTCCGGAGTACCACCGGAGGGGGCCCGAAGTCTCCGGGCGGCCGGAGTATCCAGCCCCGGTGACCAGAGTCTCTGGTCTTTTGAAGCGTCATCGACAAGACTCCGCCCGGGCGCGGAGTCTCCGCCCTGCACCGGAGTCTTCGGTCCCTTTGGCCGGAGTCTCCGGCCATCCACGAAGTGTGCACTGTGTGGTGCCTCCCTGGTGCCAGTCCGGAGGTTCCCCGGAAGGAGTCCGGAGTCTCCGGCACTACCCCGGAGTATCCGGCCTCTTAGGCCGGAGTCTCCGGCCCAAGTGGTTTCCAACGGTCAGAAATCGTGGAGGGGTATAAATACCCCTCCACCTACCTCAGGACAGCCAGCTCGTCCAGCATTTATGAACCCTAATATTTGAGAGCTCAAAATCACAAGATCTCCCAATTCCTCCGTCCAAACGCATTGATCTTCGGAGGATTCAAGGAGAAGACCCGGATCTACATCTTCACCAAGCCGTTCTTCATTTCCCCTCGTTCACTTGAGGATTCTTGTTTCTAGGGTTAGCTTTGTGTTACCCTAGATTCTTGNAGCGTCCTCGACAATCTCCGCCCGGGTGCGGAGTATCCGGCCTGCACCGGAGTCTCCGGTCCTCCTGACCGGAGTCTCCGGCCCTCGATGCGTGCAAGTGTGGGGAGCTCTGGTGCCAGTCCGGAGGACCCCGGAAGGAGACCGGAGTCTCCGGCCTACACCGGAGTCTCCGGCCCTCTTAGGCCGGAGTCTCCGGTTAAGTGACCCCAACGGCTATAATTCAGAGGGGTATAAATACCCCTCCACCTACCTCAGACAGCTAGCTCGTCCAGCATTTATGAACCCTAATATTTGAGAGCTCAAAATCACAAGATCTCCCAATTCCTCCGTCCAAACGCGTTGATCTTCGGAGGATTGAAGGAGAAGACCCGGATCTACATCTTCACCAAGCCGTTCTTCATTTCCCCCTCGTTCTCTCGAGGATTCTTGTTTCTAGGGTTAGCTTTGTGTTACCCTAGATTCTTGTGCTCATTGTTGTTGTATTGTGACAGTGTTGTTGATTTGGGAGCCCCCAATTCAGTTGTGGGTGTGTGCCCCAAGAACCGTGTAAGGGCTCCGGATTCCGCCTTGAAGGACTCCGATAGTGGAAGGTGAACCAAGCCTTTGTGGCAAAGTTCATCGGAGAATAGGGTGAGGCCTTTGTGGCGTTGAGTAGGCCTTTGTGGCGAGCTCACACCCCTCCAACGAGACGTACTCCCTTAACAAGGAGGAACTCGGGAATACATCCTTGTCTCCGCGTGCTTCCCTTCGGTTACCTCTTTCCATCTATCTTCTTAGTTGTGTACTTGTTAATCGTAATTGCTCTTGTCATATAGGTAAATTCATCGTAGATGCATGTCTAGATAATTTACCGTTTTGCTAAGCCTAAAATTGAAAAAGATTAAAATTTGGTGTAGCACCTATTCACCCCCCCTCTAGGTGCCCATACGATCCCTTTCAGTTGGTCCAGTGGGGTTGTCTTCACATCCCCAAGCTTATGGTCTTCACCATCCTTGGATAGCTCTTGGTGCATCTCCTAATCCTGTGAAAAAACTTCAAAACACTGTTTCTCCCATTTCTTTTCTGTGGGGTGACATTAGTAGTGATAGATAAATGCATTACTTGCTGCACATAATCCTTAGACAAAAATTCATATGAATATCCAGAGAGTGTATAATGTTGTATGCCTACTTATAAACTTAATTGGATCAACAAGATTCATATTAAAAGTTCAAAACATGCATCAAACAATATGGGACAGAATCTGTCCAGAAAACTAGCAGCAGTGAAACATATTTTTCTACCATCTTAAACATGTCTACAAATTCTGAAACAATTCAGACATACAGAGGATGAAAAGTTGCAGTTACAGTAAAAATATGAGCTCATTCGGAGTTACAAAATAGGAACTAAAAATTATACCGTGCACAAATTCGTGCTGGAATAAAATCTCCGAAAGAAAATAGCAACTTTCAGACCAAAATAGGTAAAACTTGGCACTTTATTAAAATTCCAGAAACTAAAATAAAAACTAAGTCTCTTGTTACAGAAAGAAGACAAAAAGAATAAAAATAAAAAACAACTGGGTTGCCTCCCGTAAGCACTTTCTTTATAGCCATATAGCTAGGCTTCTTACTTGATATTTATGATGGACGAAGCTCATGAGGGAGCTTGAACTTGGTGTGTCCCTCTTCCTTGGGAAGTGTTCCATGCATTTCTTGTGTGGAAACTGAAACTTCACATTCCCTTCTTTTGAATCAATGATAGCACCTGTGGTACGGAGAAAAGGTCTTCCAAGAATAATTGGACTAGAGGTTTTATTCCCCATATCCATGATTAGAAAATCAATAAGTACAAATTTCATATGCAACTCTACCATAACATCACTTACTTTACCTAAAGCATATTTAATGGAATCATCAGCAGTGCAAGTTCAATAGAGCATTTTGCAAGATTCTTTAATTCAAGAACTTCACATAATTCTTTAGATAAACAGAGACACCAGATCCTAGATCTAATATAGCATGGTGTGTCTCTTTTCCAATGGTTACTAGTACATTGGGAATCCACACATCCCAAGCTTAGGTGGTATCATAGCTTCCTGGTTGTACCTAGCAATCTTTTCTTTTAAAACATGATTAGCAATAAAAGAACCAAAACCTGCTTGGTTGACATAATAGAAGCATCACTTGCAAATCTTTGTAAGATAGATATTAATTCATGCAAGCTACAATTATCTAAGTCAAGTAGTGGTTCCTTGACTTCACTAAGCATTTTAACTTCTTCAACTTTTCTCTCTTTTTTAACCCAAACTTGTTTCTTAACAGGGACTTCCTTCATATGTTTAAATGATGGGTCTTTCCTTAATGAATCACTAACACAGACCAACTTTTCCTCAATCTGTTGAGGTAAACATCTTTTTCAAGAAATTCTCTCTCACATAATCTTAGTTTTGCATAACATTAGCTAATTCATTGTCTATCTTAGGAATAATGTTTTCAGAATAAGATTCTAGTTGTTTAAAATCTTCTTTATTTGGTAGTTTCTCTAATTTGGCTTCAAGTTTATCTTTAGATAATGCAAGTGCTACTGTGGTATCCTCCAACTTTTTCTTACTACCCACAAAGCTACCAAAAATTCTTCTTAATGTCATGGCTGCACAAGGTGGTGTTGACAAGACAAAACTTCCACCTGTAGCCCCATCTAAAGCATTTTGATACCATGGATCTATTCCATAATAAAAGTAAAGATTTATCTTTTCATCTTCATAAGGTGTAGGATCTTCAAGTGTATCCTATTAATTCTTACCCAAGCATCTTTTAATGTTTCTCCAGGATGTTGCTTAAAATAAGAAGTGGATCTTAATGGAGAACTCACTTTTTGTTTGTTCCCAAGAATCATGATTGCAAATTTTTATGTGTTTTTAAATTTTTTATGCAAAACTAAAAGTAAAATGATTCTAAACAATGCAACTGAAATAACAAATGCAACACAAAATGCAAACTGAAAATAAAATATGCAAACCGAAATATTAAGATGCTATGCAAGACAAAAACAAAACAAAATAAAATGATTTGCAGGTAAAGATGGATAAGATGATGCTCACTTAGGTGCAACCTCCCAAGCTTAGGTGTTAGCACAAGTTGGTGGATGAAGTTGACTTTGTTGTGAGATACTCCTTGGACAAATCTTTACAGCAATGATTCCCCCGGCAACGGCGCCAGAAAATTGTCTTGATAGCCCTTGACGTAGTTACCTGCGTCAAAAGAATAGTTGAGACTCCAAGTGCAGAGTGTATAGTATAGGAAAGACAGTTTTCCCCACGAGGGTGACTCGAGGGTTTAATATCGACTCTCGGGGAATCAGTAGTGAAAGATTTATCTTCTTATCCTTCATTGAGAACCTACAACAAAGTAAATTGTTTTGTGCCCCAACTCACCAAGTGGTTGTCAAGCACAAGGTGTGAGAATGATATCAAAATAAAACAAATGCAAAATAAGAAATAAATATGCAATGATGATAATAAATATGCAAGGATGGTGAGAACAATGATGGATGATATTTTTGGGTTTTATATTGTGAATGCAAGATATAAAAGTATTTTTGTATTTTCGGATTTTTAAATGGCAGAAAATGGAAAATGGATAAAAATTGTGGGAAAGGTGTTCTTATGATTTAAAAATGGACCGGGGTTCATGGTTTCGCAAATGCACTCTCTCTTTAATAAACTGGTAGATAATGGAACACTAGAATTGATATATGAGATTGCAACAAAAGGTTTCATGACAAGTTACAATTATATGGGCATCACGTCCTAACATAGAGATCTTTTGTTTATTAATCTCTCTTATACTCCACCAAGATGTGATTAAATCTTAGCACCTCAGTAATTAAGATAAATCAGAGCATAGCTTTAAGTCTTATGACATGAAGTTAAAATAAGAACATGCTAGATCTAGTCATGGAGAAGTGGCAATGGGCACACCCACACCTCCGGTAGCATGGTATTTTTTCTTTATCCCTAGTGAGGCAACAACAGTAAGGTAAAAAATTACCCAAGTGGATCGCGGAACTTCTCTCACTTTCACCGCACTAGCCACCCCCTCATTACTCCAACTAATGCACACGTTCCCCCACACATGCTCTCATAAACATGCTTGATCATAACAAGTAGACAAGAACGGGGTACATAATATGCATCTATTTTCATAACTGAAACGAAACAATTGCAATCTCAAACATATATTAACTCATAAAGAGATCCACCACAAAGGAATTACATAGATGACCGTAATCATGTTCAGCACCTCATACGGTGCTAATTAGTGAAGCTCAAAGAGAGGATAGCTACATAAGTTACTTCCACAAACCCATAGTCCAGGGGTGGACTACTCCCTCTTCATCATAGAGACGGCGGAGATGTCGTTGGGGGAGATGAAGACCACGCCGGCAGCGCCACGCCGGAGTTTTCCCACTCCAATCTGCAGCTCCAGGTCTCTGTTTTAGTGTTTCTGTGTTTCGGCGGCGCTCTCTTCTGGAAAACGTCGGGGGACTATTTTTATAGTCGGTTTTATGTCAAGACGGAGTCGTGGGCGAAAAGATCGACGGCAACGGAGCCACGAGGGCCAAGATGGTGGGTCCCATGCGGCCAAGGAATCTGGCCGCATGGGCCCCCCTCTTTTGGCCTTCGGGCTTCCACTTTTTCGCTTCCTTCGCTCCCAAGTCTTCTTCCTTCCAAAAACTGATGCTCGTGAATTTTCAGGTCATTTGGACGTCGTTTGGGTCCCTGAACTCAAAAATATAGAAAATAGTGTTTCTGCCAGTGCAGGGTTAATTCCAGAAAAATAGGAAAACTATGAAATCTTCCAAAATCATTATAAAACAACGATATAACCCTTATATGATGCAAATATGATTGAAATATGAGTAATATAATGCAAAGTTCATGTATGCATTTTAGATGCATCACTTGCTTGCTGGTATGCCTATGCAAATTAGTAAGCAAACTTATGGTGTTAACACTAGAGATGGCGCTTCCACTCAAGATCCTTTTTATCCTGAAGGGCATCCTAAAAGAAACCCTAGCTGTTGTTAGTTCCCCTAAAAGAAAAAGAAAAAGAAAAAGAAGAAACATAAAGCAGTAGGAGATACTAGTGAGTTAGAAATTGATAAAGAACCTGTTGTGAACAATCCTAATGATATTTCTATTTCTAATGCTGAAACCGAAAGTGGTAATGACTTGGAGAATGGTAATGATAAAAATGACGAACAGCAGGAAGAGTCTGCACCTCCTGTTGCTAGAAAGCATGGTAGATAAAGAGAGCCATGGGTGCAAAAGCCCATGCCTTTTCCTTCTTAGTCTCAAAAAACTAAAGAACAAGAGCAGTATAATAAATTTTGTGAGTGGATGAAGCCTCTCTTTTTGCAAATTCCTTTGACTGATGCTATTAAATTGCCTCCCTATTCAAAGTATACGAAGGATATTGCTTCTAACAAAAGGAAAATTCCTAATGAAGAGATCTCTACTATGCTTTCTAATTACTCCTTCAATGTTAAGATTCCTAAGAAGCTTGGTGATCCAGGTATACCTACTATTCCTTGCTCCATGAAAAATAATTATGTTTGAATTGCTGTATGTGATCTTGGTGCCGGAGTTAGTGTTATGCCTTTTTATCTTTATAAGAGACTTTATTTAGACAAGCTTATACCTACTGATATTTTAGTACAAATGGCTGATAAATCTATTGATGTGCCCATTGGTGTTTGTGAGGATGTTCCGGTTAAAGTTGCTAATTGTTAATCTTAACTGACTGTGTTGTGTTGGAAATGCCTGGAGATGAGAACATGTCCATTATTCTTGGGAGACCTTTTCTTAGGACCGCAGGGGCTGTTATTGATTGCAATAAAGGGAAAGTAACTTTCCACGTTGGTGATAAGGAGCACATGGTATATTTTCCGAAGAAGATCGATAATAAATATGGTTTGAATTCGATTGAAAATATTGAAGCCATCAAGATTGGAGCTATTGATTGTCCTGTTCTCAAACATCATAAAAAACATGAAACACTCATGATTGGGGCAATGTCTATAAGATATGAGGTAACTTAGTTACTCTTCGGATATTGAATTCTTTATGACATATAATTTGGTGTGATAGCAAGACTTGATCAACCTTGCTAACACATCAATTTAATTTCTGTGATAGCAAGACATATAAAGATTTTGGTAACCATCTATTTAGTTTCTATTATTTGCCTATATTTTTCTGCAATTTTTATTTTATGCTTAGTTAATCTTCTTTATAATTCATTATAGTGTTTATTTTAATTCCAATGTGTTCCAAAACAAAAGTACTCGAAAAATTCCAGAAAAATTAGATGATATTTTTATTTTTTAAATGAGCCACAGAGGGACCTGGATATGCCCAGGGGCACCAACAAGTGGCAGGGGCGGGTCCCACCCACGAGTGAGGCCCTGGCTACAGCTAGGGACCGTCCCTGCCCTGTGGAGGGCCCCACCAGGTAAGTTACCTCCCACCTTCCTTCTCTCTCCCAAAAAATTACTTTGCCATTGCCCAAACTCGAGTTCTTGCTGCTCTTGCCTGGAGTTTTCGACTCCTTGTTCAGCCCACCATTCTTGCTGAAATTTGGAGCAAATCTTCTCCGGTATGTGACTCCTTCACTCCTCCAATTCGAATCTTGAATGATTTTGTATATCTTGAGTATTTTGCTACTGTAGGTGACTAGTGTTACGAACTTGCACGCTTGATTTGTAATTTACTAGTTGGTTTTGATGCATGCAGTAGTTGATATTTAGTTGCTAGAGTTGTTTAATATGCTTGGTATGCTTTATTTTCAAGTTTTTATGAGATTGTTTGAAAATTTTAGAAAAGAGAAGATGCCCAAGTTTAATTTAGGTGGGATTTTTAAGAAGAAGGAGCCGTCTTTTCGTCGAGAGACGAGGGGCTCAAGCTCTAACCGGAAAATTAGACCCTCATACAAAGAGGATTTAGTGGAAGTTGGTGTTATCATGCTTGGTCGAGTGTCGGATGTTTGTTCATCGATGTACCCATGTCCTCAATTCCTACATGCAGCAGGTATACTCGATGAATTTACTAGTTTCATTACTAATGCACATTTGAGAGATATTGTGCTTGTGGAGAGGCCCCAATATTTGAAGCTCACTAACATATTCGTGCAAAGCTTTAATTTTGTTGATGATCAGTATCACCCTAGTGTGGAATTCATGCTTTATGAACATCCTAGGAGAATGGATTTGTCTGATTTTTGCAGGGCTATAGGTGTGCCAGCCGCAAGGCTCACTAACAAGATAAGTGAGCATCCTCGATACCTCAAGGAGTATGCCAGTCTTTGTCATGACGACTCAGTAGAAGAAAAGTTGCTTTCCGCCATTAATTAGCATCTTCCGTGTGGTAGATTTTGGGCGATTTTGGTGCTTTCGTGGTCGATGCGCACCATCCACCATGAAATACCCAAATCGTGGTCTATGATCGGCCGACTGCTCCGCTGGAGCCATCTACCATGATCGATGCTAGTTTTTGTGGTAGAAGCTCGTGTTTTTGATTCTGCTTGCGACTTGACTCTCATCTGAAGCGTTTTTTGGTTGCTCCGTTACCTGAAGGCTGGACGATGAAGGACGGGTCCACCATGTTAGCGACTCAAAGGATTGTGTGATCTCCTTACATTTTTTTTCTTTCGGTTGCTCCGTTACCTGAAGGCTGGGCGATGAAGGACGGGTCCACCATGTCAGCGACTCAAAGGATTTTGTGATCTCCTGACTTTTTTCTTTCGGTTGCTCCGCTACCTAAAGGCTGGGCGATGAAGGATGGGTCCACCATGTCAGCGACTCAAAGGATTGTGGGATCTCGTGATCGATTCTAACTGACTCTTTTTCTTCGGTTGCTCCATTACCTGAAGGATAGGCGATGCAGTTCAAACTGGTCAGGTCCACCATGTCAGTGACTAAAAGGATTGTGTGATGCTGATGACTTTGTTTTTCTTTCGGTTGCTCCGTTACCTGAAGGCTGGGCGATGAAGGATGGGTCCACCATGTCAGTGACTCAAAGGATTGTTTGCTCTCCTGACTTTTTTCTTTTCTTTCGGTTGCTCCGTTACCTCAAGGCTGGGCGATCCAGGACGGGTCCACCATGTCATCGAATCAAAGGATTGTGTGATCTCGTAATCGATTCCAACTGACTTTTTTTCTTTGGTTGCTCTGTTACCTAAAGGATAGGCGATGCAGTTCAGACTGGTCGGGTCCACCATGTCGGTGACTCAAAGGATTGTGTGATGCTCGTGACTTTTTTCCCGATTGCTCCGTTAAAGGTTGTGTGATGTAGGTCGGTCCACAATGTCGGTGACTCAAAGCATTGTGTGATCTCGCGATCGATTCTAGCTAACTTTTTTTATCTTCTGTTTCTCCCGTTACCTGAAGGTTAATTTGCACGATACAGACGTGTTATGGTCGAGTTGGTGGGTCTATACATAAAACGTGTCCTAGGTTGTGTCTTCAAAAAAATTAAATATACTGCATATATAGAACCTCGAACATGAGACCATACATGAGTTGATTCAGCCATGTGTGATGTGCTACTGCGCTACACAATTCGGTTTGTTTATATACGGCTAGCTGGCTACTACCTCTATTTCGTAGTAGAAAATGTCCGACATCGCAAATCAGTTATACTTGTTAGCAAATGTACCTTCACCACATGAGAGCACAACTTCATTCACATACACTAGAGATGATCTTGTTAAAATGGAAGCCGGCGGGTTGATCAAATGATCTGACACACGTATTTTAGTTTTGAAACTAAATCATGTATACACTCATGCTTGTATTGTGTTTTTGCCGTCAGGGTTCGACGTTCTCAGGGAAATACTCAATGCTGATCTTGTGCTCAGGAGATGCAGTAGAAAGCTCTTGCAGCCCCCAAATGATCTGACACACGTATTTTAGTTCTGAAACTGAATCATGCATACACTCGTGCTTGTATTGTGTTGTTGCTGTCAGGATTCGAGGTTCTCAGGGAAATACTCAATGGCTGATCATGTTCTCAGAATCTCAGGGGATGCAATAGAAAGCTCTCGCAGCCCCCCAAATGATATGACACACGTATTTTAGTTCTGAAGCTGAATCATGCATACGCTCGTGCTTGTATTGTGTTGTTGCCGTCAGGGTTCGAGGTTCTCAGGAAAATACTCAATGGCTGATACTGTCTCAGGGGATGTAGTAGAAAGCTCTCGCCGCCCCCCAAATGTTGCTGTCAGCCTCTCTATACAACAACATATCCTAGGTTGCCTCTTAAAAAAATATATTGAACCTCGAAAACGAGACCAACAAAAAGTTGATTCAGCTATGTCGTGCCCTACGTTTGGACATATAGTTAAGTAAAACAAAGCTAATCTTCTTCGACATGGCCTCTTTAGCAAGCTAAACTAGTTTTAAGTGTCCGACATCACAAATCAGTTCTACTAGTTAGCAAAAATGTACCTTCACCACTTGAGAGCACGACAGAAGGGTTCGTGTATTGGAAAACAAAAAACTTCCTACGGGATGCGGAATAAAACCCAACGGATCTAGATATATTAGATGGAGGTAGCAAGAAGAAGATCCAATCTACTCACCCTCGAAGAACAGCCGAGAGTGGTTTGTCGATGCAGGGGTTGGTTAGTCGATCCCCGCAACTAGACTCGTGTAATCGCGAGGAGATGTATTATCCGATCCGAGATCCAATCCGATGAAGCACCGCATGATGTAGACTTCTTATCCTTGATCCTATAAGCGAGGAAGAAGTGGATCGCGAGATTGGATATGGTGGAGAAATCCCGACAGGGCTTCGCCAAGCGGCTAAGGGAGAGAGGAGGGAGGAGGGTGGCAGCTAGGGTTTAAAGGGGCAACGTCCCAATGAGCTATCCCCTCTTTATATAGGTAGGAGCGAGGTTTGGGGTGCAGCTCTGCCCTCCTAGGGCCGGCTGGTTGGAGGAAAAACTCCCCCCAAGCAAAATCCCTATTTTCTAGGAATTCTCTCTTATCCCTTCTTATCTCTTTATTTAAATGGCCTTGCCCTTATCCAGCCGCATGGGCCTTATGGGGCTGCTGCATGGGCCCTCCCACTAGTCCATGTGGACCCTCGTGGTAGGTGGACCCCACCGTGGAACCCTCCGGAACCTTCTAGAACATTCTGGTACTCTACCGAAAATTCCCTAACATTTCCGAAACCCTAAAATTAACTTGCCTTATATGAATCTTTACCAACGGACTCTTCCGAAGCTCCTCGTGATATCTAGGATCTCATCCAAGACTCCGAATCAATATTCGTTTACACCATCAATCATCTCAATGTAAGCCTTAGCTACATTGAAGCGTTAAGTGTGTGACCCTACGGGTTCGAGAACATGTAGACATGATTTAATCAATAACCAATAGTGGGACTGGGGATGTCCATATTGATTCCTACATATCCAACGAAGTTCTTTATGGCTGAACCACGATGTCGGAGATTCAATTAATCCCGTATACGATTCCCTTTGTCTCGCGATATACTACTTGCCCGAGATTTAATCACCGGTATCTCCATACCTTGATTAATCTCGTTACCGGCAAGTTCTCTTTTACTCGTTACATAGGGTAGGATCCCCATGAATAAACACCTTAGTCATATTCTTGCAAGATTTAGGATGCTATACTCTCGAGAGGGCCTAGAGATATCTTCTCCGTTACTTGGAAGGACAAATCCCAGTCTTGATTGATGTCACCCGACAAATACCATCGGAGATACCTGAAAGCCATCTTTATAATCACCCAGTTATGAAGTGACGTTTGATGTCCACAAAGCATTCCTCCGGTATACGGGAGTGACACGATCTCATGGTCTAAGGAAACTATACTTGACATATACTTTAAATTGGGTATGTCCATCATATCATCTCCTACGATATGATTTTGTTTACCAATTGACTTATAAGTCCATGGTTAGGAAACCTTAACCAACACCCGATCAACGAACTAGTTGTAAGAGGCTTACTAGGGACACTTTGTTGTTCATATTCCGCACACATATATTTTATTTCCAGTTAATACAATTATAGCATGGAGAATAAACATTTATCATAAACGTGAAATATGATAGTAAACAATCTTTATTATTGCCTCTTGGGCATATTTCCAACAACGACTTCGTTATATACACTAGAGATGATCTTGTTAAAAGGGTAGCCGGCCGGTTGATGATCTCGCACATGTTTTTTACTTCTTAAATTGAATCATGCATAGACTCATGCTTGTGTTCTGCTATTGCTGTCAGGGTTTGGACAAAAATAAGTATGATATATAGCTTGTGTTAATATGCCTCTCCTATATATATGAACAAGATTATTTGCAATCTCTCGGTCAATGAGTGTGTAAACATACAATAGTCAAATGTGCTACATGCAACTGTTAGTTGGAACGTCTTGGCTGGTCTGGTTTACACATGATCTGAAGGAAAATACTCAATGGCTGCTCCTGTTCTCAGGGATGCAACATATAGCTCGCAGGCCCCAAAAGTTGCTCAGCCAGCATACTTGCTACACCTGAAGAGCTTGATCGGTACCCACCAGAAGCTATGCTCACACCTGGATGTTTTGCTGATCGAGAAGAGGGGGGTCACCATAGACACGACTGGAGCAGAACTTGCTTAGGCCGATGGATGATGGACAATTCCTGAGGGTTGTGCCAATTTAAGAAACGGAACAATGGGGTTTTACATGTAAAAGTGAAACTTAAACCTAGGCAAACCTACAAAAACAAAGGTCCAAACTGTTAAGGTAAACTAGTACTAGTGTTACAACAGCACCCATCCATACTGATATAGAGTAGACAAGGAAATACAATAAACAAAAGTGACTTACAAAGAGCTTATAAGCAAGTCTGAAACTTTGAGCCGGATATAGATTCTACAGAACACTGATGAGCATGGTTAGTTTACCCTCTAGTAAATAAAACAGGATGGCCAGAATATCAAATGATGCAATAGATGAGGCTTGTACAATCGCTTTCCATCCGTATCTTATTGTGATTGTGCACTTCCAATTCATCCTGTAGCCGCCTACATACCTAATAATTGGCTCGTGCATGAAAAGCTTCACGTTTCCATTAGCTAGTTGTAGTATACTCAATTCTTCGAGTTCTTGTTTAACTTGATAAGGTACTTTCTGGCAAGATACGAAGATGTAATTATTAGACAGAAAAACAAACTGGTGTGTTGTGAAAAAAATCCACTTACAAGTTTAAATTTGTCTTGATTTCTAAAACGATGGACAAAGGTAGCAATGCAGTGCTCCCAGTTGGACCTAAGAAGCCTCCTAAAGGAGTCTTTTTTATCCTGACCCAGAATTAGGCCATTGGTGTAAACTACACTCTCCAACAATGCATTCAGATCATCAAAAGAGATGTCTTCCATGGCTGTAGTTAAAACAACCTAGCTGCTACACAGTGCGCGGGCACTAATCGGTCTTACGCGGTGCCCCACCCGGAAATAGAAAGTAATCAGGCAGCCGTCTCCGCGTGTGCCAAAAACAGAAAGTATTGGTCCCCCACGTTCCCTCCTTTACCAAGCAAGCGGAGCACAGTTTTACCCTTCGTTCTCCAAATGTCAGTCCTTCCCATGACTTTTGTTTCTCCTGTTTGGCCTATGGCTATCATGGCAGGAAAAACATAGTAGTTGATAAGTGGAATAAACCCAAAAAGGACCAAACCGGCAAAAAATACATCCACGTCTGTGACTAGGAAAACCCAAAATGCATTCAATTTTTGTATACATTTCGTGCTTTGCATCTGCTCTACAAGAACAACATCCAGATGTGCAAAGTATGTTCTTTCCAATTGCAACCCAGTACATACGCGATGTATAAACTTAATGCCTGAAGCATCATGATAAGAATCCCTAAACCCCCAAAGATCAAATATATGGTTCTTAATCTGTTACAAAAATCCCCAAGCGATGCATATCATCAGTCATTGCTTTGCAGACCCTTACTATCTTCATTGGAGAAGACCGGTTGAATAGTATGTTCTGCATCCAGCAACAACAACCCGCGTTAGGATAATACATGCAGAAAAATGGATGACATACAGAGTACAAGAAATGGGCCTGTTGGATCATCACCTTGTTTCTCTTGCATGTTTCATCAGCAACCTGTTCCCCATCTTGATGCAGGATGAGCCCTCTAGGGTGCCCCGATCTTCACGGATTGACGAACGAGGGGACGAATGCATGCAAGAACACGAAGAACACAAAGGACACAAACCCGATACAATTGACGCGTTGCCCTCACCGGTCGGTCCAACCGGCCCAATAGAATCACACAAGGGAGAGACCGCGAGGTAGAAT